>PVJA010001703.1:0-56727 GCA_004027025.1 Myocastor coypus | reverse complement strand
GAGACCCTGTCTCAAAAAGATTAAAAAAAAAAAAAAGAATGAAAAACTTTAATAAAGAACTGCTTCTTTAAGCTACATGATACTGTAGTTTTCCCCATTTTGACAAGAGGAGCCAAGCCAGTGCCCACACCACATCACAGAGCCAGCCCTGTACTCGAGGGCGGTGCTAAGGTGCAGGCCCAGCCACCTGCTCTTACCCAGGAGATTCAGGCAGTGGCACACTGGCACCAAAAGGCCAGATGAGTTACATATGCCATCCAGACGTTCCTTTTGTCTAAAAAATGATAAAATATGCAATTTTACTGGGGCAAAAGAAACATGTTGACCAACTTAACCATTTTGTAATTTTTCAAATTCAGTGGTACTAACATATTCATGATGGGAAAGGCCTGGGATTTAGCTCAGTGGCATAGCACAGCACCTGTCTGTCAAGCATGAGGACCTGAGCTCAATACCTGGTATGAAAAAAAGATAATAAAATTACAGTGGGGTAGGAATTCATATGGCTTGCTGCTGGGTGCCTCTGAACCACCAGCTGTCCCATTGAGTACCACAGTACAGTCCCATTGGGTGGAACAAGCCACCTGATACAACAGTCATGCATTCATAACTAGTGGTTGAAGTCAGCAGATGTGCTAAATGCCCATCTAACTGTCTATACCAACATTCAGTAAATACCCTCCGATGGATCACTTCAGAAAACATCTTAGGCAAGTCTCCTATTTTAGATGAACCCCCCACCCCCAACTGACAACTGGGTTGCGGACAAAGAACAGAAGAGACCCGGTCTGCTCTGCTCCTTCTAGGGGCAGCATCCAGGGCAGCAGGCGGCTCCTCTGGCTCCCGGCTCCACCTGGTGCTCAGAACGGGCGGCCTATGCCCCCTCACATACTAACATCAACTTCAGGACTCTGCCTCCACTCTTACCTGTCATCCTCCTGAGGCCCCCCGAGGCCCTCTGTGCCTCTTCCTCCCAACTGCTGTCTAGAGTACTTCACTATCATGGGTTAGAAGAAACTTTCTAATTCCCAGAAGTTAGTTTTTTAATACAAATTATGCAAAGAGATTTTGATGAGCCAAGCAAACACTACATCCCAATGTCATGTACACCACAAAAGAGCTAACTGACGAAAGTGAGAGAAATATACTGTCAGCCGGAGCAGAACTACTTATCTAAAGTCACACTTGGTTAAACTGGAAAACATGCTAAACACAGCCCTTCTATGTTTTTCTGTAGGAAAATTTTTGCTGAAGATTTAGTGACTCTATTAATCCTAAATAAGTTGGAATTAAAGTAATTAACTACTGTTGTATTGTAAACTAATTTCTCCTCAATAAAACATGCTCTCTACAGAAACAGCATAGGAGTACAAGGATATCTTAACCTGTCAGGCAAAAAACAGAGAAGGAGAGAGAGAGAGAAAAGAGAAGAGAGAGACAGACAGATGAACGGGCAAACAGCCACGAGAGTGACCCCAGGACCATGTGTGTGCAGCTTCCAGTGTGTGATGTGTAAGAAGAGATAATTCTGAATGTGGTCGCTAAGGGCAGGAACTACTACTGTGTGTATTATGTGAACAAGCTAGTACACTCTGGGAATGCAATAAAAATTAAACCATCATGAGAAAAAACTATCCCACAGCTTAAAGCAATATAGTTTCTGCATACTTTTGAGTAGTAGGAATTAACATCTCATATAGAAAAGGCAAAAATATCAACCCAAAAGGAAAAAAAACATGCAAGCAAACGGAATGCTTGTAAAGCCAGATGTCTAACAAAGACTCTTAGGTGCACCATGAACTTCTATAACAGGCCTTATGGCCCATGCCTGTTGGACCCGCACTCTTGAAATAACTGCAGAAACTGTGATTTTTACTAAGTTTCATTGTACGGATCATTCCATTCAGAAAGTAAGTAGCACTATCCATAAACCATCTTCATAACAAAAGGCTCTACCTTTGTTTGTTTTTAACTGTGGCAGCAGTCCTGCTGAGCACACTCCCTAACCTGCCTGGTACTGAGGGCTCTGCACCACTCCTCCCCACCCGCTGTCCCTTTCAGAGCCCCAAGCCCCAGACCTCCTCTCTGGTACACACAAGGTTTCCTGGGAAGCCTGCCTGATGATCACTATCCACCCTTCTAGTGCTCTTCCTTCAGGGGACCCTGGCTCACACTCTCCCCACAGGGCTTCTGGCACAGGTCATGCCTGTTCCTTCCTGAGGTCCTCACATCTATGGGGTTGCACTAAGCCAGGGCTTCTGAAGATGGGATACAGGGGTGTGGTCATCAGAATGACCTGGCAGAGGGGCTATGACACTGCACCCAGAAAATCCTATTCCGTGGGATTTGGCACAAGAAAGCCAGTGCCCGCTATGTGCCTGAGCAGACAGGTACAGGGAGCCTGCCCCAAAGAGAAGACCAATGTGGCGAGAGAAGGAGAGGACAGTCGATGCCTCACAAATATAAACCTCAGAGAACAAAAGGCACCCCCACCTTGCACAGGGCTTGCTGTCCCCCCAGAAACTACTGCCTTTGTAAATGTTTTATCTCGATCTGAACTCTAAAAACCTGTAGTCAAATAAAGGAAAAACTTTCGTCTTATTTCCTGGATGCTGAAGTTTAACAGATAAAATGTATTGAAAAGTAGATCCATATTTATTCTGGGAGACTGAAAGGCTTCTCCATCTTACCAGTAACTAATGCAATCAAATGCTAGCAAATACGGCAGCACTCCAAAGAAATACAGTGTAGAGCTGGACAATAAAAAGTTGTACAGAACCCATTTGTCATTTTGGCCCACTCACCAGGCGCTCGGTGAGCTTGCTTCCCACAGTGGGCATCGTAAATCCCCATCTCAGGCCGGCTCTCAGGACTCTCTCTCCCTTGCCCTGGAATGCAGGACTTCCTCCTTGCTGGGGCACCTGCATTCACACTCAACAGGACCCTGTGCCGTGGGGAGACTAAGACCTTGGTTTCCTCACTGAGGGCCACTTTCCTTCCAGGATCCCGGCCCCACACTCAGACACTGGCTCCAGGGTACCCTCGGGCAGATCCACACCAGGCAGAACATTCGGGTGTCTTCCATACAAGAAGAAGCCTCAAGGTTGAGAACAGAGCTCAGCAGCAGAGGGTTTAACATGCACAAGCTCATGCGTTGCAATCCCAGTCCTGAGAAAGAAGACCCTTCACTTGTGCTCCACTGTTTTCCCCAGAGGCACAATCCTCCATCTACTCGTTGTCTGAGACAGAAATTTTAAATCAATACCTATAGGATATGACACCTGTAATTCTAGCAGGATGGAAGCTGAGGCAGGAGGATCTAATTTCAAGTCCTACCTGTGGAACTCTTATAAGACCCAGGATCAACACTTTAACAAAAATATTTTTTAAAAAAGTTTTTTAAAGAACTGCTATTCTGCAGTCAATTGCAGAACATTTGACTGTGTATGTATCTGCTTCCTCTTAGTCCAAAGAGAAGTATATTCTTTTCCTTTTTTTTTTCCTAAGCAATATCAATAGGGAGGTGGGTCATGCCCACACACTGTACTCTGTAGAATGATTGTGAGGACAATATGCAATATGTCAACTTTCAAAAAAAAGAAAGGGGAAAAGAAAAAAAAAAGTAATGTTGATTTAAAAGGGCTAATTTTTAATTGTTTGATCAATTTTATATACCTATATGTATTAATCTAAACTGATCTGATGATGAAAATATGTAATATAACCATTGTTAAATTTTTAAAATATTAAATTAAAAAAAATAAAATAAATAAAAAATAAAGAACTGCTAATGTAGTTTGATGGTAGAGTGCTTGTGGGTTCAATCCCAAGTACTGAAAATAAAACAAACACCTGTAGGACATAAACCAAAGGTAGTGCAGCATCTAAACTCAAGGATGCAAATTAGTAGAGAGGGCAGCACAACAAATGTGACCTTCAGAGTGCTGGCACTGAGGTCACCTGCCTTAAGGCAATAGCAACTCACACTACGCAGGACCTATCTCACCATGTCCTCAGACGTTTGCCCAACATGTACTGAGGCATCCTCCCCGAGACCCTTGCGGCCCTGTATCACCATGTCTGCGCAGACCCCGTCTGGCCACACCTTCCCAGAACTAGTCTGGCCTGGTCAGTCTTCTCCAGGCGTACTCTCCAGTAGTCCTCACAAGCATGCTTTGCCCTAGCTCTCCACTATTATCCATAGCACTACAGTACAGATACTCCTCCTTCAATGCCCCAGCCTTTCCTGCAACCAGGTCATTAAATGAACGAGTCACTGAATGACGAATTGTACATAGCATGTGCCTTACAATAGCCAGAACAAAGAAATATTCAAAGGAAACTCCAACTTGATGACTTTGTTTTTATTTCCATAATTCTTACATGCAGTACTGTAATATGTAACAAAACACACAACTACAGTACTCAACCAACAAAAACTACAGTACCGTTAAAGGAGGTATACTGCACCAAAAAGACATTGAGGCTTCATTAAATAAGATAAAATGAACTATATAAAAAGAATTATAGATTATACAGCTGAACTGTAAGTTTTAAGTCCCAATGGCATGCCTTAGTTGTTGAACAGTTCGGTCATTAAAATAGATTATCTGTATTAAAACCTCCTCCATTTCGGAGAGAGAAAAACAGGAGCTGGGGATCCTGGTCACTAAGTGAAGTGAGACTATAACTCTATCAGGACATGGGAAGAACATAGCTCGAGAACATGAGGAAATGATTTTGTTTTTTTGTTTGTTTGCTTTTGTTTTTCTTTTTTGGCTGGCTAACGCTGCCTTAAGACTGAGAGACTTTGCCAAATCATGTGCTTTAACCAACTGAGCTACCTGGCAAGCCCCCCAATAATGAAATGATTTTGGATCTCACACTCTTAATTGTACTATGTTTTCCTAACAAGTCCCAAAGAAATACATTTCAAAAAGATTCCCTGCAGATGCCAGGAGTGATAAACACATCTCTAATCCCAGTTCTTGAGAGGCTGAGGCAGGAGGATCACCACAAGTTTGAGACCAGCCTGGCCTACATAGTGAGTTCAAGGTGAACCTGAACTAAGTAAGACCTTGTCTCAAAAAAAAAAAAAAAAAAAAAATAGTAATAATAATAATAATAATGATTCCTTCAGATATTCAAATTCAAGGACCAAAGAAAATTTCATAGCAGGAGGAGTTTTTAAAAGTTCAGAGTAGGTAGTAAGAAGGTTTTGGTTTTTTGTTTTGTTTTTAAATAGAAGGCACAAAATGTGAAAGAAAGCATGGAAGTATGCAGTTCTACAAATAGCAAATATACTTCTGGATGGAGTGGACTCCAGAAAGACAAAGTTAGAGGAAACAGTAGGGCAGAGGACTCTGAGGTAGGCTGCGTGGACGCTCCAAGGTCAAGCAGCACGAGGGAGGCCGCTGAACAGTTATTTCACCTGCCTAAGGTAGATGTGGAGGAGACAGAGAGGCAGAGGAGTCCCAGAAAATCCACACAGCTAGAAATTCATTGCTGTGAGGAGGTGGGAATAGGCATGCAGACAAGAAGGACCCACGGTGGCACCAGAACAACGCTACTGAGCAGGCAAGCTGCTGACGACAGAAGGGTAGCAAGGAGGAAAGAGGCGTGTGGAAGGGAGACCCGCGCGTGCTCTCCTCGTCCGCAGGGCCCTGACCCTGGGCCCGGTAAGTCCTTCCTTGAAGGGCACTCCTGTGTCTCCTGGAGCGTTTGCGGCACCCTTGGGTGATTCTCACTGGATGCTATGGGCACACTGCAGTTGGGACAACCAAAGCCTCTCCAGTGAGAACAAACATGGGGAGCTGGTGAGGACGCTACAGACAATGAGCAACTGAGGACCGAGGCACAGAGTTAGGCGGGCCGCCGCACTGGGCCAGGCTGCACCCTCTGAGCAACTTACAGAGCCTGTCAGGGAACTCAGCACCCAACTCAGGGATGCACAGCAGCGAGGCAGAGCACCCCAGGCTTCATGCTGTCCGAGTTCATAAAGAATGCTTTTAAAATTTAATGTCCAGCATAATCCAGGAACCAAGCACAGACAGAAGTCATCATTAAAATAGACACACACACACACACACAGTGGCAGACCCACAAAGATATGAAACATTGGATCTATCAGATGTAAACAAAGAGCAACTCAACTAACTTTAAAGAAACAGGGCCAGGTGCTGGGGAGATAGTTTAGCAGCTGAAGCGCCTGCCTGGCAAACAAACACAAGGTCCTGAGTTCAATCACTGGTACCATAAGAGGAAAGAAAGAAAGAAAGAAAGAAAGAAAGAAAGAAAGAAAGAAAGAAAGAAAGAAAGAAAGAAAGAAAGAAAGAAGGAAGTAATAGGGTCAGGATGGCTACAGTATCATCTTTTTTTCTGGGTCACTTTCTAATATCCTGCAACATACTCCATCCTAAAATTAATCAGGCCCTAGAGCACAACTCCATTAACATGTAACACACAGGACTATTCGCCGGTTTTACTATTCAAAATATCTTCCAGCAAAGCCACTCTGTTGCAACTCATAGAAAGAAATTTACTTTTTCTAAAATGTTACAGAAAGCTTTGCAAAGCACTCCACTAATGTGAATGCTAACGACTTGTGGGCATTCTGTAACTAAGATGTCTTCAGGCATACACACCTGAGGACTTCATTACTCTTCCCACCCAGCCCTGCCTAAGCCATCTTGTCCTACATATGCATTATTACAAACTACAGCTCTCATCTTCAAGGGGGTCATTAAATACTATGTAGAGGTACATATTACACGAGTTTTGGCTTACGAAAGTAATAGAAACATTATAAAGTATGTGTACAAAAGGAGGAACAAGAGGTCTCACAGTGTTGAGAACTCTGGTTATAACAAAGAGATACCAAACATATTTCGAAAAACCTTCCTTAAACTCTTTTTAATAAATTAGCTATTGTAGTTATTCTTTTCTACTGAAATGCTAAAGCCTGTCACATTCAGACAAAGTGCACTTCTACAAAGAGAATAAAATACCTAAGACTTCTGGAACCTGAAGAATTCCAGCCCTTTTCTACCTGAGTGTTAGAAAAGCTGGAGCCCAAAGCCACTAAATAAAAGGTAACACAACTAGGCATAACATAATAAAAGATATTACCTTCAAAATGTATTATTGTTGCCAATTATAAGAATCACTCCAACTTAATTTCAAAAGCACAATCACCCTCAACAGAAACAGTCTCTTTTTTAAATTTCAAAGAGTATTACATTAAGGCAATAACTCACCTTCCAGCCATAATATAGCTCTCCCTTATTGCAACACCACATTTCATAAATACCTCTCATCGACAAGGCGAGCTAATTCAGGTTAATTTTATTGTATTTTGGTGCTATCTCACATTTGTGTGCAATTACCTTTACCATTTTATTGCCAAGGCAGAAAGTAATCAGAACAATTATTTGAAAATGGAGGTTTATAAATTCTAAATCACAGTTGCTGGCATTTTTGATAAAACAGCAGCTTTATCTCAGGAAGTGGCAGGGACATCGGATAAATCATGCATCAGTCAAGTGCAGCTGACCCCCAAGAGCACTGCACAATATCCGAAGTGCTTCCAAAGAAACTTTCCTGCATCATCCATCATTCTTCATAATACTAAAATAGCTACACACCTGAAGAGCAGGAGCTAGAGGATAATAAAAAAAAAACCCAAGTAGTATGGGCAAAGCCATTAACTGCTCTCGCTTTTAGACTATAAGAGATGGCCTGGAAAGTGGACCACACACATAAACAAATATGACTTCACCATAACTCTAAATATCTGTATTCATATTCATCAACTTTGTTTTAAATATAAATGAAATAAGGAGTAAAAACACAAAAAAGAAAAAATATATATCCGGCCTCTATGAGCTTTTATGTTCTGTTTGGGTACAGCTGTCACTCGCAGATTTGTGTGGACAGCGCAGAGGCAGACGCGTTACTGCTGTGTCCTGATATTCCCTTCTCTGGTCTTCATCCTGTCCTGAAACGTACTGCTTAAAAAAGAACGTAAATTGATGTGAAGGATAAGAATAGAAGAGGGGCTTTTGAGTCCCCAGATGGAGTTCCCCTAGGTTAGTTATATGCAGTGGGGAGTTAGAAAAGGGGGTGGCCTGTCCTGGTCGGACCTGCGCTGCCTGTTTCTTGAGGCAGGTGCAGCTCCCACACTGCACCTCTGCCACGCACTATCCACATCCACTTTAACTTGTTTTTTAAAATCTATGATGAAATAACTATGTAGTCACTTATTTCCATATGTGTGTGTCCAAAAGAGCAATAAACACAAAAAGAGAAGGCTTCTCTGCTTTAGGCAGGTAACATGCCAATGGGCTATAGAAAGGTGGTGGGGGAGGTGGAACTTGTTAGTGGCCCCTTCCTGCCTCTGAGCCAGTGCTTTATCCCACCTACTCCTCCCATTTAACTTGAGGCAGATAAAATTCTATGTAGATGAGAAAGCAGACATGGAGGTTAAGGGACTAGGACACTGCCACCATTGACAGACAGGTACTCAAGATCAAGCGATTTCCAAAACCTACACTCAGGCCTCCATTCTCAACTCTCTCTAAACGACAGACACATTCCCTGCTGAAACAGTCAGAAAGGGTAGAGTCTTCCACCACCAAAAAGAAGCAAGCACTCTAAAATAAACCCACTGAAGTAGTTAAAAAGCTGTATGATACTGAAAATCTCTGTTAATTATATGGCCTACCCTAAGCACATTTCCTAAGCTGCAGCAAGACACAGCTTCAGTTTACAAATAGTGTAAATACTTTCTTAGTTTGAAAATAACTGCTGCCCCTTATCACAGGCAATATGGTCCAAGCTCCATGGAATGCAAAACAAAGGTGCCCTTCCTCAAGCAGAAGCAGGTCTGATCTAAAGGCACAAAACTTATGCTAGAAAAGGTGTAATAACTTTGAGGCAATGAATCTATGGACAAACCTTACCTAAAGGTCACTATTGCTATAAGTATATATATAGAAAAGTGCCCACATCAACCACCACCGGCTGAGCCAAGTACAAGAAAGAACCTGTTTGCAAAGGATCTAATGCAGGAGAGTTACTGGAACTTCTTTATGAGCCCTCAGGAAACCCTGGCATCAGGAGGTGACAAAGCCAAAGTCATTGAGCTAAATATTTTGGCTTTCTCATACTCTGGTACTTCACTTGGTTTTAAAATTACATGAAAACTGGCAGTGCAACAGGAATTCAGCTAATCAGAGCTACCAAGTTATCCAGGTAAAGTAACACTGAACCCTGATATGCCACATAGCTAACATTTAGAGCATTAATAAAATCTACCCTTAGCTGGGCGGGATCAATAATAAAATCTACCCTTGCAGTGTCCTTCTGAGGAAAATGGCGTAATCCAGACATCTGAGATGAGGAAACCAGACTAGAGAAATTAATCGTTTATCTGAGGTCACACTTCTGGTAAATTGTGGATGAGCCTAAAATAAAAGCCGGAGATTCCAACATCAGGCTTCTTCACTATCATGCACTCCTGTTACCCAAGGTTGCCCCTAAGACTCCAGAAGTGTGACAGGACCTGAATGTGAGCCCCACATTCCCACTCCACCAAAACTGGGAACAAGTAGCAACGTGGACTCTTCTGAACAAGTGTGCAGCTGGTAATGCCCCACACCGAAAAATCTGTAACATCTCCTTTGAATTCCAAGATTTGTAGTATTGCTCCATATGCAAAGCTCTGTCCCAAAAAGGAGTGCAAAAAAAGTCAAGATACACCTAAATCATGTACCTAACATTAATATATAATTAATACAACACATAATTTTATATATATATATACATATATATATATATATCCTGAGTCTGGAGATAAGATTCTGTTTATTTTGCTATCAATAAAGATAAATAATACTTTAAAATTTTTCACTATGAGTGCTTCACAGCACAAATATCATGTAATTCTTGATATACTGAAGTATTATGAAGTCTTCTACATTGCCTTACATTCACTTATTGTACTTTAGTTGTTTACAACCAAGAATTAAGAATTATAATGAATCACATATAGGTGAAATAATACAAATCCTATAAAAATGGAAATTAAAAGTAAAAATGGATTAGCACAAAAATTCTAAATTAATAGAAAATGCAATTAAGATTATTATTTTTACAGTACTTTAATTTTTATTTGCTTTTAACATGCAACACTTGGATATTCGAGAAATACATTAATTAGTTGGTATATCTATTCGGATGCATGCCATCTATTTTGGAATGAAATGATTTAATTTTCTGTCTATTCTAGTCCAAATGTCAACTCTGTGTTCCTAACCATATTTACAGAAGAATTCTGTAGATTGAAGTCTTTTCACCAAGCAAGCAAATGAAATATTCTCTTCCTAAGCAAGATCTGCCTCCCAGGCCATCAGCATCTAGTGATCAAAATATGATGGTACAGGTTTTACCTTTGTATTGAAATCATTACATACATAAATGTACTCCAGCTCTTCAGAACGAGGCTCTTCACTATTAGAAGGGTGTAGCAAACAGGAAAAAGATAACGGATTGATCTAGAAAGCCGCTGATTTGGATTTGAATTAGAGATATCAGGCTGAGCTCATAGCTTTTAACATGCCTGCAGATGGCAGGCGCAGGAATAAACACAGACAGACAGACAGACAGACAGACAGACAGACAGACAGACGGACAGACAGACAGACAGACACATGTGTCCTGGCACAGAGCAGGACACACACAGGCCTGGTCCAGTCTGCCAAGGAGAGCTAGAGCAGCAGCATCTCCCACCAGTTTCTAGTTTCTAAATACTGTTCTCTAGTTAAGAGGAAATGAGGTTCCTTGTAGAAGTAACTGAACTCAGGGGCAGGACAGAGAAAATCAAGACAGTTTGAACTGTGACGCAAGACACAGCAGCCAACCTGAAGAGAGTTTCCTAAGAGACAAAGAAGGATACACCCGAGTAACAAAGTAAGTACTGAAAGCATCGGACTTTACCTCCATAAAATAAAATGAAATAAAAATCCATGAGTCCACACTGACAGAAACAATAGAATGATTAAATGATGTTAAAGAAAGAAAAGCTCTTTGTTAAAGATTTCAATTAATAAATCAGAAAATGAGGTAAATATAATATATTCAGAAAACAAGCAACTACTGTAGTAATTGTTGCCAGCAAGATGCATGCAAGGTGTTTAAAATTAGTGGGTAAAAGCCTGCAAGAACACAGCTGGCTTCAAAATATTCCCCCTCAAGACACTGATTAATGACCTTGGAAAATACTCACTTCCCCGGGATGTAACTCAGTGGCAGAGAACCTGCCTGGCAACCATGAGGCTCTGAGTTCGATTCCTAGTACCAAAAAATACATATTCACTTAATAACTGGAGAAGTATCCTACACTCTACCTTCCCACAGGAACTAAGGTCAACGCCCCCGGTAAATGCAGGTGGACACAGGCACCAGTGACAGGAAGTCCTGAGAGAGCACAGGACCCCTGTGCCTTCTTACTGAAACTGAATCATCTCTGTCCAGTCATGAGACAACATCAGAAACTCAAAGGAGAGAGAAGTCTCTGAAAAACTGACCAGGGTCCTTCAAATGATCTAGGTCACAAAAGATAATGAAAGAAAAGCTGGCTGCAAATCAGGCACAGGGGTCCATTCCAGTGGCAATGACACAATGCCTTAGGCAGGGTGAGCTTATCGATGGGGAGAAATTTATTTCTACATTCTGGAGGCGAAGAGTTCAAGATCAAGCACTGGTCGTGAGGGAAGCCTGCCTCCAGTGAGAGCCTTGTTAAGGCTTACTGTATGCTTATGTGGAAGAAAAAAAAAGCTCCCCTGCACCTGTTTTATCAGTGCTACACCCACACCACCTAACTCTCATCACCTCCCCAAAGCTCGATCTCCTACAGCAATCACACAATGGTTGGGAATTACAACACAGGAATCTAGGCGGACACATTCAGGCTATCACGCTATAGTAGACAATGAGAGACAGCAAGGTCTGCGGTGGCATACACATGCCAATTTACTGGTCATGGTGACTGTGCCCCAGTCACATGAGGTGCTGATGCTCCACAAATGAAATTACATGCCACCAATGCTACTTTCCTGCAAATGTAAAATTATCTCAAGACAAATGACACACGCAAAAAAAGAAAAACACCCATTCCACTGTCATCTGTGTACATGTAGGGTCCACTTTGACACACTGCAAAGAACTGGTTATTCAATAATCCAAGGGCCTGTGTTGCTACCTGCAGGAGCCAGGAACAAAACATGACAGACAGGGAAGGACAGAGCTGGGTAAGGAGCTTCCCCAGCCCCCAAGATCAAGGACTGTGACACTACATGTTCGCCTCTGAAATAGGCCACAGAAGAGCTGGGGGTGTCAGCTATGGCTGGGAAATAAAAAGGTTAAACAGACCATAAATTAAGATTAGTGTCAGCTGGCCAGCAGCTTTATACCTCATTATAAATTAGATAAAAAACAAGGCTCCTGTTCCAATCAGAAACTGTTCCACTATCTGCTCCACAGCGTCTACCTCAATGAGTGTCTCTTGCAGCTAAATAAATACAACTAAAAATCTGAAGATACCAAGACTTTTAAAATGTAGTAATTAAAGCAGGGATGCTATGGACTGCACAGGGTATATTTAAGATAACATCGAACACTACCTACTTTGTGCACTTCTCTCTGTATTTTCCCCAAAAACAAGGAGTTGGGAACAGCTCCTCATCCCATGCTGTTCCCTGCACAAGCTTAAATGACAGGGACAGGGGAGATCCTGGCTCAGACTTCCTCACCCTGCATGGGATTGGGAACAGGCCATGTACAGCACGTGGAAATCACAGCCAGAGATGATTGCAAGTATTTTATTTAGACATTTTTATAAGGAAGTCAGAGGTTGCAAGCATGGCTAGGATAGCTATACAAATT
This sequence comes from Myocastor coypus, assembly GCA_004027025.1. NCBI lineage: Eukaryota > Metazoa > Chordata > Mammalia > Rodentia > Myocastoridae > Myocastor > Myocastor coypus. The sequence continues at coordinate 43,785 of PVJA010001703.1, read as the reverse complement.
CTGATTTTACTAAAATGTTATGTCCCTTGAGCCAAGGTATTAATCTTGTTATAAAAGTAGTCTCTCCTCATACTGGCCATTCATTAAACCTTCATAAATTTTAAAATGTACTTATTGTTATCAGAGCACATGAAAATGGCAAACGGGAAGCTTGCACCACTGAGGGAAGAGGCAGACTGGGCTTTGGAGGGGGTGGGCTGCAGAAGGACCTAGACCAGCGCTCAAAATCTCAGCTATTCAGTTCCTAAAATATTTATAAAACACGGTCTTCAATTTATAACAATGCTTGATCTCAGAGAAAGACATTATTCATTTTTTTAAAGAATAGGGATAAATTAAAAAGACTACAAATGGCAAACACTAAAACAAAATCACCTCCCATTATTCTAGGTTCTCTATGGACAGCATGTGTGCAGAGGAAGGTCTGCCAATACCCATTCCTAGCCACGTGGGGCCCCCTACCCCAGCATGCTGAATGAAGCATCAATCTTGTCAGCTGTGTGCCACCGTCCAGTGCCTGACGGATGCTAGGGAGGACACGGAGCTCTGGCGGTGAGTGCTCCGGGAATGGCATGTCATCCTCTGTGCGCTGACCAGATGCAGGCCTATTTCTGCGGGAACTTATGTCCCCTGAAGTTCTGAGTTATTTTAGCTACATGAAGCAGCTATGCAGAGGAAAGAAAAAAAAAAAAAAAAAAAGGGAAGAAGAATCCTGGTGGGAAGAGATAAGCCCAAACAGGCTGAATTCCACAAGAGTTTGACAGAGAAAGCATGTCCGTGTTATCATCTCGCCCCCCTTGACTCTGTGATATAATGTAAGGTTATGATTATATAAGTGGGTGCAGAATTTTGGAGCAGGCCCTATCAAAAAAGATGAGAATTTTCTTTCTCTATAAGTAAACAGCAATTTAAAAGTTCAGGAGGCCACCTATCATCTGAGATGAATCATAATCAACAAATGAAATATACAGGCTGCCTCTTATCATTTGGCCTATAAAAGCTTCGGATCCATGGGGTAAAAATGCACCGAACTTTAATAAGCACTCCATTATAACAAATAAAACCAAACACCTAATTACCAAGTGACTATTTATAGTTTCTAAAATAACTTAACCCACTTTTGCAAAGCAGTTATTTTAAGATTCAAAGAAAAAATCTTGCTCTACTCCACCATTAGGTACTACATTTATTCTGCTTGGGCCCAAAGGATCAAGAGATCTGTAACTCTAAATTGCATTACTTGTACCAAATAGAAATTAGTCTCATTTACAAACAGCAATTACTTATAACAGAAAGCTGAATCATACATTTAAATAAATTTTGACAAAAATTCAAAACCTGGTTAAAGGATCACAGCAGAATGAACAAAGCAGTATATATCTGGGGCTGGCAATTTCCTAGTTGCCACAGTGGTTTGCAATACAAGCTACTGCCAACAAAATCTTTTATTCTTTTCTACTTGAGCCTATCTTGCATTGTTAGCATCTTGCTCAGGCAAATTCTGCTCCCCAAGGGGGTGACATCCCCACTGACAAAGCAGAGTGGGAAAAGCTTGTGATCTGTGATTATATAAAAAGGAGCTCCTGATGCTCAGTGCAATAATATTAAAAATAAATAAATAACACAAACAAGCACAGAAAAGCAGATGTAAGAATTCAAAGAGACACTAAAGACTACTAAATTCCACTGAACAAACTATGAATCCATGGAGACCACATTGTCCAACACAGCAGCTATTAGCTGCATGTGGCTACTCATTTAAATTCAAATTAATGAGAATGTAATAAAATTTAAAATTCAGTTTCCAAGTAGCACTAGTCATACTTCAAGTGCCCAATGGCCACATGTGCCTAGAGGCTGTCATACTGGACATCATTGATATCAAACATTTCTATTACTGCAAAAAGTTCCCTAGGATAGGTCTGACTAACAAGAGACCCAGAAGGTAATGAGAAACCAAGGTCACTGATAGGCCAGAAATCCAGACTTCCTTTGCCACCACAAACAAGGAGGTGGTCACTGAGCATGCACCTGACCCGCAGGCAGTTAGGGATGGCTTGGGCAGGGCAAAGTCACAGTCTGGTAGGTGTCCCACCTGTGACCCTGGACAAACACAGAGGACTGACGTTTTTCTAAAGACATTAAAAAATAAAAAAGTGACTGCAGCACTCTAGGAGTGAAAATTACGGGCCAGTGACGTGAATACAAGGTTCAGGAAAGTTAGTGAACAACTTTTCCATTTAAAACCAGTTTTAAGTTTTCAAAATACTGCATGCTATGATTTAAATGTCTCCCCTCAAAATTCTAGGTATCGCCAAGTACTACCAGAATTCCAGGAATTAAGGGCAGAGGCTGTTAACAGCAGATGGAAGCCAGGTCTAGCAGGACAAACCTATAATCCCACCAGTCTAGGCAGCTGAGAGAGGAGGATCACAAACTTGAGCCCAGCTTGAGCAAGTTAGTGAATTAAGCAAGACTTTGTCTCCTAGGTAAAAATAATGAGAATGGCTTGGGATGCAGCTCAGTGCAAGGGCCCTGAGTTCAATCCCTAGGTACACACACACATACAACGAGGTGACGCAACCAACCTACTCAGCAGACCACCAAACCTGCTGGTACTGTGATCTTGAAACTTTCCAGCCTTTAACTAGAGACTTACATTCCTTATAAATGACCCAGGTTTTACTATTCTGTTAAAACAGAACAAAACATACTAAACACTGTAGTAAACATCTTCATGCGTAAAATGTTAATTCTTTAAGGCAGTGTCTTAGATACGCAATTGGTGCAATCGCTTCACGTTGGGAGGACGTTACCCCTTTACAGTAGGACCCTTTCCCACCAGATGAGCACTTATCCTACGAGTGAAGTGCGAGAGTACCAACACCAAACTGTGACCAGGTAGAAAACAAAAATGTGGTGCCATGAGTGGGTCTGTGATGTGAGCTTCTGGAGTCTGATCTAGCTTTGTCCCCTCGAGAGTCTCTCAGCAAACTTCTCCAGAAGGAGCTGCTTTCCAGACTGAGGGCAGAAAAGCATTAGTCACTGAGCAAGCTGTTCTGAGTTGAAGTTGAGCTGACCGCCTTTCTCAGATCCAGCATGGGCCCTGGAGCAATGACAGGAGTAAAAGCACTCTGGAATGACAGAGCCATTCTGGGAGGACACTTGTATACAATGGCAAGAACTGATACAGTATTTGATTTTAATATTACTTTTAGTCAGTCTTCAACATCTTGTTTATATTTACTCTCTGGTAACTTGAGGTAAAAAAAATTATCAACCCTGTTGGAAATGTTCAATTAGAAAACTCTAATACACAAAGTTTTGACTTCTTAAGATTCATCATGCCCTCCCCACAAATAGAAGAGATCTGAAAAGGAGAAAAGCAGGTCAAATCCAAAAAGGCAGAAGCAAGAGATTCAGCTAACAGGAAATAAATCCACCCTAGATGCAGGATGTGTTCTCTCCTACAAACTAGGAAAGACAACAGGACTTAGTGCTTGCCAAGCAAGTACACTACTCCTGAGCTATATCCCCAACCCTCAGCAAACATTTAAAGACTACTTTAGTAGAACTTTTTCTAGAGAACATAAAATATAAGAGAGAGCACCTAATTCATTCCTTGAGACAAGATTCTCTGACATACAAACAAGCCAAGGACTTTGTAATACATTAAAAACATAGGATATTCTCACTTGCAATCACTGAGGCAAAAATCCTCAACAACAACAAAAATGACACTGGCCCAACAGGTATATCCAAAATGACACTAAGTTTAATGTTTATCCCAGGAACAGAATGATAATTTAACATTAATGAATCATAGGAATAATGGCTGCCACCAAAAGACATGAACCTGGGACTCATATAGTCATTTCAACAGATATAAAAAATTACTAAATAAAACCCAAAGTCCATTAATAATGCTTTAAAATTTGAAAACAACCAGTACTGAATCCTGTATCAAGTTTCATTTTGGTGGGGAAAAATTTACAGCTTTCCTTTAAATATATAACAACAATTTAAACGTATCAGTTTGTCATTCATCAACTTAAAATGGAACCGTAGGCCCTCAATCCCATGACATAATGTAGCAAGTAAAAGAAATAAATAACTTAGAAGAAAAAAGTGAAACTCATGCTTGCACAGATGTGATTGTCTATAAGAAGAAACAAAGGGCATTCATGGGGCATAATAAAAAAAGAATTCAGCAGGAAAATTAAATATAGGATAAAAACACAAGAATACTAGCACTGTCTCATGCCAGTAAGAAAGAAAAACCTGATCTTTTAAAAAATATCATTTGTGTGGGGCTGGGGAGATAGCTCCGTGGCACAAGTGCCTATCTGCAAGTGCAAGGTCGTGAGTTCAAACCCCAGTCCCGCAAAAATCATTTGTGGGCTAGTGAGATGGCTCAGCGGTCTAAAGTGCCTACCTAGGCAAGCTTCGGCAACCACAGGGACTGCGGTTTGATCCCCAGCACCACATGCTATGCCAGCCGCACCCCCAGGGGAGGCTGAGCCAGCCATAACATAAATAAAGTTTTAAAAAAATATCATTTATAATAACAATGCCAACAGCAAAGAGAGTACCTATGAAAAACATTGAGATGTACAAGTTCTTTAAAATTATTAAAATCTGAGAAACACCAGAGCACACATACTTTTGTAGAAGAAGATGCCTATCATAAAGATGCCACTCTCCCCATCTACAGATCTGAGTACCTCCAATGAAGATATTTAATGGACTTTTCTAGAATCTGGCAATTTGAAATTCATCACAACAAAGGCCCAAAAGAATCGTACCCTCAAAGAAGAATAAGCTTTAATAAGGATCTGTACCACCAATGTTAAGAGTTGGCTCAAAGCTTTAGTGGATCAATTGCATAGAAACAGGCAACTACCAATGGAACAGGAACACAGAAATGCGCAGACACAGAGCTACACCTGCATGAAAGAATCAGCTGCTCCAGCCCCATTCACCAAGCAGCCTCCCTTTCTCTATGGCTCTGCAGAGCCCCAGTTGCCTTCTACTCATCTCTGTAGTAGAGGCACTCAAGAGCAAGAGAAAGGAGATGATACTGAATGCCTAGTGCTGGAGACACTGACCATTCACATTCGAGAACTACGTTTCCGCCCCATATCATAAATACAGATTAATTCCAAATGGTCTACAGGCTTGCCTATGAAAGGGGAAAATGGTATTTTTACAAGGGAATACAGAGTTTTATTTTTATGACTGTGAGTATGTAAAGGCTTTTGAAATAACCAGAGAATATGTGAACTGTAAAGGAAAAGAATCATAGGACCAATTATATTCAACTATCCTAAAATTAGGAATTACTGCGCATTAAGAAGAAAGACGAGGGCTAGCCAGATAGCTCAGTGGACTAAAGAGCTTGCTCAGGCAGGTGCAGGATGGCAGGGTTTGATCCCCAGTGTGCCTGAGTTGGCCCTGCCCCTGGGGCACACTGAGAGGGTGACTGAGACTGGCATGGTGACATGCGCCTATAATCCTGGTGCTTGGGAGGTTGAAAACTGAAGGATCACTATGAGTCCAATGAATGTAGTGAGACACTGTAGACACTGTAGACACTGTAGAAAGAAAGGAAAAAGCAAGGTGAGGGCTACAGAGGTATCTCAGCAGCCTAAGTGCCTGTCTAAGCAAGTGTAATAACCCAAGTTTGATCCCTGGTACCACATGTTGTGCCAGCCCCACCCCAGGAATACAAAGCCAGCCACCAAGACCAGGCATGGTGGACCACACCTGTAATCCCAGCACTGGAAAGGCTAAAACAGGCAGATCACTAAGAGTTCAAGATACATGGTAAGACCCTGTACCAAATAAATAAACATTAAAAAGAAAGGTAAAGACGTAAAGAAAATGAAGAAGGTAGAAAATGAAAAGAAAGGCTATACACTATAAGATAATTTCAACCCATAAAAATAACAAAGGATTAGAACCTAGAATATAAGAATACTCCCACAATTCAATAAGAGAAGGACAACTCAAGACAGTATTGAGCAAAAGGGTTATTATGAACAGGCATTCCACAGAAGAGAAGCCATGAGAGGCAATTTGAAAAGATGCTTAATCTCACTGGTAATAGGAGAAATGGAAACCAAGATTACAATGAGATATGACCTTCTTCCTAGAAAGTTAGCAACTATTAGTCATAGAATTCTTGGATTTGGCAAACACCTGGATCAGCTGATACAAGTCTAATCTGCTTTCTTCATTTTTATGAGTTATTTTCTCATAACACTGAACACTGGCAGTCAAACAGTTCCACCTCAGAGTACACACCATGGATGAACTATCATACATGTGCACTGGCAGCAACACACAAGACTGATCACTGGGAATGATCCAAATGCCCACGAACAATGAGTAAGAATGTGCATCATCAAACTACAGCAGCCACACAATGAAATGGCACAATGCACAGAAAACGAAGGAAGTATGGTCAACAGCAGCAACTCAGATTAAGCTGAGATACACAACTTGGACGAGTCTCCCATACTCACACAATATAAAGGTCAAGAGTAAGCAAATACTAACTGGCCTTTTATTGAAAAATAGAAACTATAAAATTACACAGTTTTAAAAAGCAAAAAATAAGTTATATATATAATATATAATATACATTATATGTTTATATGTAATATATAATACAGTATATAGATACATATATATATATATGTGTATATATATATATATATATATATATATATATATATACATACATATACATATATATATCCAGAACAGTGATAACCTCAGGGTGAAGGAAGTCATGGACAGGGTACAAAAGAAAAACACAGATCTGGAACAGGAATATACTGGTCTTCAGCCAGGAATAAATTAACAAGTATCCTGTTCTCACACTACTTTGGAGTTAATATGCCTGTAAACCAGAAATCTTTAGTATGTCTACAACAATGCTTTGTACATACTTTAAAGGAAGTACAACAACACCTCCTTTAAAGAAAAAAATAATAAAAAGCAAAAAAAGAAAGGACAGGGAAGGTATAAGGGAAGGAAAGAGAAAATATAGGAAAAAAAAAAAAAAGAATACTTAAGTCAACTTTTCATATATCAAAAAACTGACATAACCTGGAAATGTTCATCTGATGAGTACTAAACAAACAGCAATAAATATTTTTCCTAGAGGCCAAATATTATGGTTTGATAAATTTTCAAAACTTATTTAAAACAGAAAAACAGTCTTACAAAGCAAAATATATATCCTATAACGGTGTGTGTGTGTATCACTGGATATCAACCCCAGAGGTGCTCTACCACTCAACTATTTCCTCCACGAGTTTTTTTTTTTTTTTTTTTTTTTTTTTTTTTTTTTTTTTTTTTTTTTTTTTTTTGTATCTTAGGGAAGGGTGCACAGGATGTTCAGGGATACTGGTGTGTGCCACCATGCCCAGTCTTACTCCATCCTTCTATTCACTTTTTTTTACATTTGAGGCAAGCTCCTGCTATGCTGCTCAGGGAAGACTTGAATGTGATCTCCTACTTCAGGCTCCTCAAGTGATGAGATCACATGCATGTGTGCCAAAACATCCAGCCCATACTGTGAATGTGTTTTAAATGCATAGGTAATCCAAAACCTTCCAAGCTAACACATCTCCCCACTGGCACAAATAGCAGCCACAGGATTGTGGTGTGACTGAGTAATCCTGGCCTTCATAGGCCATCAATATCACTCTGCTCATCCGAGAAAGCATTCTGTAGCCCTTGCAGCAGTTAGGGACACTTTCATTTGTCATGGTCATGAGGATACCTGTGAGGAGGCAGGCACACCATCTCAGCTGTCACCCTGTCCCTGCACACCCACACAGGACATGTGTTTGCACTTACTCTCCAGGTGTGCACCAGCATGCAGATGGCTCACAAAAGTCACTCCACTAGCTGGGGACTTACGATAGCCCTAGATGGTCCATTTCACAAGCAGACAGCAAAGCACGACTTTACTGTTATCACCACTGTTAAATTTAACAGTGTTAACAAGTGAAGTCTGGGCTGCTGAAAGGATAAACTGTGGCAGCATGTGAGTTCTGGCAAAAAAGAACGCAACCTTCTCCCATCTGATCTCATTTTGGACAGTGTGAAAATGCCAAGATGACACACCGCAGCAGAGAACATTTCTAAAGAAGACAGTGTGATAACGTTCAACACAACAAGAGAAAACGATGAGCTGACGTAAAAGTGAGCTTCCTCTGTTTTTCCAATTCTAAGTCCCCTAACTATAAAGTTGGATTGGGTCTTCTTAGAAGTAAAAGTAAAAATTAAGTTTTTATATACGTGACACAGAGGCCACCTGTTTCCCACAACTTCCTGACATCTATGACCTGAGATTATCTATGTATTCCTTACATAATATGGGAAGGAAAGACCGCATATTAGTTACCCTACTGGAAGATGCACAGGAAATATAACTACAGCTGATATATATGATAAAATTGCCTGAACTTAGAATGCAAATATTTTTTAACTGTATTTCAGTAAAAACAACAAAGCCATCTACACCAAGTCCATCAAAAAAGATGAAGACTCAGAAGGTTGAGGCAGGAGAATTGTTGCAAGTCCAAGTCTATCCAGGGCTACACAGTGAGTTGAAGGCCAGTCTGAACTGCGTTGTGAGACCCTGTCTCAAAAAGACCAAAAAAGAAAATGAAAAAAAGAAAAGAAAGATGAAGAATACACAGTGGAACCTTGGCTTATGATCTTAATTCTTTCCATGATTCTGGTCACAAAATGAACTGGACAAGAACTAAATCAAGTTTCTCCTTAATGTCAGCACTGAAGCTTAACAGTTCACATTCAATTGCATTTGTGACCGAAATGGTAGAGAAAATTAAAGTCAGGGTGAGGTATTACATTAATTAATAAAATGAAAACTTTTAGAAATGAAAACTTTTAGAAATCAGTCAGTGAGGGACTTCATATATTTCTGAAAAGGGAAAGCGAATATCTAATCTCTGTGGAAGCCCAGATGGCATCTCCTTTATTAACATGGCTCCATCAAAACTTTTCAGTGGAATGACACTTCTATCCATGATGGAGTAGCAGTAAAATACTGTTTATGTTGTACTGCTTACTTTTCCAAACGGTGCACAAAGCAGCCAGGCACAATGATCCTTAAAGAAAGGGAAGCAAGGCGAGCCACTGGCTCAGAACATGGCCCTGGTAGCCACCAAATATATGGTGCTCTCACCCAGGTGACGATCAAAAAAAACAAAATGTGGAGAACCTGTGAGCAGAGTACCAGAGAGGAAGGGCCCACTCAGAGACGTTCCAGGCATCAGCAGAAAAGTCTGTGAGTCTCTTAGTATTGCTTGGGCAACAGCTTGGAAAGTAGCAGACCCAACAATTACTGAGCACTGGCACAGCTGGGATGGGTTTATACCCTCACTGTGCAAGGTCATGTCATACCACATTCACCAAATAAAGATCTCAGAGGTCTTACACCCATAGCAAAGATGAAAATTCATGAGTCACATCATCGTAAAATACACATGGCACAGGTACATACACAAGTACACACACATACACACACACATGAACAAACCTATCTATAAAATATGGCTCTGCCTCAGTAGTCAGGCTAAAGTATCTCTAGATAAAACCCATTCTAGGCCTATTCTAACGAAGCCTAAAATCAAAGCTAAAAAAAAAAAATCAAGTAACATCTGCTTGAGAGCAAAGTCGACAACAAAATTGTCAATGTTCAAGATCCAATTAAAAACTTAAACACAAAGTGAGGATCTATTGTAGGACAAAAATCATTCAACAGAACCAAGCCCAGAAAAGAAATGTGAAACACGACACATAAAAAGGCTTAAATGGGACTTAGAGAGATGCAAAACACATGGAGAAATACATATGATATGATAGAAGATCAGATATACCAGCAGAAGTAAAATAAGTGACAATAGCAGTACAGCGTTTTTTAAAATAGGCAAGCCGAAAAAGAACAAGATGGAAGGAAATAAGAATGGCATTAAGGAGATGTGGTACAAAGTAACAAAATATATATATTTAGTACAGCATCTACAGGGTCCCACCACATAGGCTGGACTTATAGTGATCCTCCTGTTTTCAACATCCCCAGTGCTGGGATTACGAGCATGCTACCAAGCCCAGTCTCGGTATCAGTCTCAGTGGGCCCTGCGGGCAGGACCAGCACAGCATACCTGGGATTGAACCCCGGTCCCTATATCTGCCTAAGCAGGAGCTTTAATCCACTGAGCTATCTGGTTGGTCTAGCTCTCAGGCCAGGCTTAGAAATATTAACTAATTATTTTACTGAAAAAAATCTCTATCCCCAGATGCAAGACATTCAATGAAATCCAGGCAGAAGAGGTACCAGGCAACTACACACAGCAGATAGTCAAACTGCCAAAAACAAGAAAGAAGGAAAGAGAGAGAGAGAGAGAGAGAGAGAGAGAGAGAGAGAGAGAGAGAGAGAGAGAAAGAAAGAACCTTAGAGGTGGCTAGGGTTGGGGGGAGGTGACAGGTGGGGACACACAAAAAAAGCAATGGCTTTAAGGTGAGAGCAAAATGATTATCAGAAGCTATGCAAGGTAGAACACAATAGAACATCTCCAAAGCATTGAAAGAGATAAAAAAAGACTAACCTATAATTCTAAAGAAAGATCTTTCTAAGAATGCATATGAAATAAAAGCCTTTTCCATAAAAATAAAAAAGCAAAAGGAAGATAATTCATATGCCAGAAGACAGGCACTCAAAGTTCTGTGTCTTCCTCTGGTGTTAAAAAAGATGCTAGACTGAAATTAGGATCTACGTTGAAAAAAAAAAAGGAAGAAGTTCTTATGAACTCGAGAAATAAATATTTTCAAATAAACATATAAGTATAGAAGTTTTTTCTAGTTTAATCCTAAAAGATAACTAACTGTATAAAGCAAAAATAACAGCAATACAGTTTGGAGTTAAATGTATCTAGTAACAAAATGAATGCAACAAAACTGGGAGACAGAAAATGGAGATAGACTGTTAACTCTTATGCTTCACATCACGTTGTATGAGATCATACGAATATAGCCTATAGTAATAACATGATACATTGTAGGCTATTCACTAAAAGGAGAACAGCTAATAACCCAAAGGAATAAATAAAATGTTCAATTACAGTCCTAAAAACTACTTCAATAATCTAAAAGAAGGCAGGCAAAAGACAAGACAAATAAATAACTAGGACAAACAGAAAACAAACACTGAGATAGTATACTTCAGCCCAACCTTATACATAACCACATAAAATATAACTAATAACTATATAAAATAAATGTAACTAATACAAATATGTAACTAATAACCACATAAAATAATCTGTTACTCCAATTTTGAAAAGATGCTGTCATGTTACAGTTATTTAAAAGCAAAAATAAAGGAAGTCAGTTCCTATGGATAGAGGAGTGAATTCACAAAACGGCCATAAGTATTCTAAATCTATGCACCTAATAAGAGTCTGAAACAGATAAAGCAAAAACCGATAAAACCAAAAGGGGAAACAGACAAATCTCCAATGACAGATGGAGACTGCAATACTCTTGATGATTTATAAGCAAAGCAGAAGGAAAAATCAGTAATACATAGAAGATATGAGCAACGCTATCAACAAACCTGCTTCCTCTGACATTTAAAGGACACTACCAAGAACCACAGAATTCTGATTCTAAGTGACCACAAACATTCCTCAAAATGGATCATGTTCAGGGCCACAAAGCCACCCTCAACACATGAGAGACTGAAGTCTGTCCTCTGACTACAGGATATTACTTTCCAGTGAAACTAATATCAGAAAGTGATGGGGAAGGACACCAAATACTTTGAAACAAAACATCACATCAGATAACCCATATACTAAAGAAATTAGAAGGGAGATTACAAAATATATTGTGCAGAGTGATAAATGAAAATGCAAGATATCAGTCTGTGCGCAAGCCAAAGCAGTAGAGAGAATGTTTAGCATTAAATATTCATATGAGAAAAAATAAAGCTAAAAATACAGAAATAAATCAAAGACAAACTAAAGCAAAGCAGGCACAAACAAGTCACAAAGGCTTTATAAAAGTCAAGGCCAGGGATGTAGCTCAGTGGCACAGTGCCTGCCTGGCAAGTTAAAATCCTGGCAAGACAGAAATAAAGACAGAAATATGGAAAAACAGACAGATAGGTGGACAGATGGAAGGAAGGAAAGGAAGAAGAAAGGCAGGCAGGCAGGCAGACTAGAAGTAATAAAAGAAAAATCACTGATAACTAAAGTTGGTTTTCTGAAAATTAAACTAACTAGATAAGTTCAGAAAAAAATAAAAATCACCAATATGAGGAATAAAAACAAAGCCATGGTTGAAAATCCTATAATCATAAAAGAATAAAGGAATATTAAATAATTTTAAGCCAACAGATTCAACAAGTTACATGAACTGATCAAATTTCTTAAAAATACAAACTAAAACAACAACAACAAAAAAAAAAAAAACAAAAAGTTAGTCAAGAAGAAATAAATGACCTAAGCTATTTTTAAGTTCCTATGTCGATTTTTAAGAATTGTAGTGAATGTTCTTCACACAAAGAAGACTTCACACTCAAACGGTTTCACTGGTAAAGCATAATAAACAGCTGAAGACACAATGCTAATAAACAGTATAAAAATTTACTGCAAATAACAGAGGCTTCATTTGGACCCCAGGGTTGTTTAATAACAGACTTATCAAAAAAGCTGCAGAGAGATATCTGCCATGAGCACAGCTACACAAAACACCAAACATACTAACAACCTGACTTCAGCAACATGGGCAAATAAGAATATATTAAGTCTAACTGGGGATTATCCAAGAATACAAACTTAGATTAATATATTAAAACCAAAAAAAAAAAAATCAATGTAATTTATCACATTAATACCATAAAGGAGTAAAACATTTTCAGTCTGATGAAAGGTATGGTTTCAGCCAGCTTTGTGTTACTATAAGCTGTGTCTGAGATCAATCAACTCATGAAAAAGGAGAGGTTAATATGGGCTCACAGTTTTGGAGTTTTCCATCCACGGTTAGTTGAATCCACTAGTTTGGGCCTGTGGTGAAGTGGTACATCACAGCAGGAACATGTAGTTGAAAAGAGATGATCACTTTCTGCCTGGGACTCAAAAGATGAGGACAGGCCCAGGGGTCCCACAATCTCCTTCAATGGCATACTCCAATAACCAAAGACGTCTCACTAGGCCCACTAGTTTTAGTCTCTTCAGAATACCTCCTTGGGGCCTTAACATATGGGCTACTCTGGGACATTCCAGGTCCAAATTACAGGTACCACCATCAAAAACATATGGCTAACAGCACACTTCTTGGTGGAAGAAGGGCAATGAGCAAGAACTGGTGGGTGGGGACACTGCTGACACGTTCACAGAAACGTCAAACTACCAAGACAATGGTCCTATCTTTCTCTACATATGCACAGTTATAGGCAAAGGCCAGGTCCACCTGGGAATGTCCTGACAAAGCCACTAAACTTGTGGACTTCACAGCATCTTGACTGTTGATGACTGTGGTCAAGTGAGAATTCTAACAAGTACTTTTGTGTCAAACTGAACATGATGATAACGTCCAAGAGAATGCAATGTATGGTAGGGATCTAAGACAGACTAGCTAAGTTTTTCTTAAAACAAAAGCTCTGTCTATATAAATGTCTAAAAACTGATGTTTGCCCAAACTTGCACATCCACAGGTATTTACTCAAAAATGAACAAAGTGAGGTTACCGCAGTACAAAATACAACTGACAGTGTTGCCTGCTCATGGCTAAATAAGGATAGTAAACAAGGGTTTCCTTTCAAAATATGACTAACAATTTACCAACACTTACTACAGTTTACCAATGCTGACAATTTTTCTAAGGAGAAAGAAAAGCAGTGATGTAGGCAAACATGATTTTAAATGCTGTACTGTGAAATATGCCAATATTTGTGATATCTGTGTCAATGGCACAATGTATCCCATAGGAACAACAAACAGCATTACAAGACCATCACAGGGGCAAGACACACAGTGAGTTTTCATGGAATGGAGTTATAGTCCCTTGAAATGAGCTGAGACCACACTGCAGTCTCACTTCAAGAGACTACCCCTTGTCCAGTTTCAATGGAGGGTCAGAGAACGTCTGCAGGGATTTGGAAAAGGTGTTAAAATACTGCTCTGCCTAACTATTTATCTGAGTGAGGCAAGATTCATCTAATATGTTTCTGAACCATATATATGGTGTGATCAAACAACATTGTGAATGTGTTTTAAATACAGTAAATCATACATTAACAAATCTCCCTGCTTCAAATTACTCCCCTTACTTCAAAATACTTATCATTCTTGCCCCTTTCCAAAACATTTCTGGAAGTCCTCTTTCATGATGTCTTCAGTGGTGCTGTCACCGCTACCTCAATATCCTGAGTTGGTTCAAAATGTTTACTACCCTTGGCTTTGGAGAAGACTCAGAAGTTGCAGAGTACTGGATCCTGGATCCAGTGAATGAAGACACACTGTACTGTTTTTTTTTGTTTGTTTGTTTTGTTTTTTTGTCTTTTTGAGACAGGGTCTCGTTATGCAGTTGAGGCTGGCCTTGAGCTCACTTTTGTAGCCCAGGCTGGTCTTGAACTTGCACCAATCCTCCTGCCTCAGCCTCCCGAGTGCTGGAATTACAGGCGTGAGTCACCACACCCGGCACTGTACTGTTTTTATAAGGCTGCCTTTCCCCTGGATGGCCCATGGAGACAGCATTCACCGTATGTTTTATCATGTTTCATAAAGACACCCACAAAAGAGGATTCCAGGAGTGCCTCAGAAAGTAGCAGAACTATGGGATTGAGTGTTCAGAGTAAGAAGTGCTTTGAGGGAGATTTACTGCTAACGTTTCTTTGACTGTAATAAATGTTTTACCCCACACCATCAATTTGATCAGTGCTTGTACGATAACATACTGAATAGAGAAGCAGATATGAGAATATAGCTTTCTCCTAAAAATTAAAAAATATTTGGAAAAAAGGTAATCTGATCATGCTTCCTTCACTAACTGCTTTTCATGAAAAATATAACTATTTCCCTCTTAAAATGTTATTATACAAAAATCTAGTAAGTTTACATTTGCTGAAGTGAATTAATAAATATTTTTACATTTCTCAATGTTAATTTCTAATGTAGTTAACAGCAATACACTTTGCTTTTCACGACCAAGGAGTCAATCCAAGGGCTGAAATTATTAGGGGAAAACTTGTGCCTGTACTTAACATGCTATGCTGAGGTTCGTTTCTGAACACCATTTCCTAAACAATAATTAGGTACCACTTACACTGTTTTAAGCATTATAAGAAACCTAGAGATGGTCTAGGGAGGATGCATGTAGGCTATATACAAATACCATGCCATTTTATGATCTCATTTTATTTTTAATCTTTTAATTATTTATTTAATAATTAATAAATGAGTCTGCAGCTCAGACTCATAGTGATCCTCCTGTCTCAGCCTCCTCAGCACAGGGATTACAGGAAATTCCCTCATTCCTAGAGCCAGCACTGCCCAGTTGGGATTCCAGGACCGGCATAGCAGGCAGTACCAGGGATCAAACCTGGGTCCTTGTGCTTGACAGATAGGTGCTTAGACGGCCAAGCTATCTCCCCAGCCCACTATGCCACTTTACAGGAGAGACTTGAGTGTCCTTGGATTTCGATATCCAAGGCAAATCCCAGGAACCAAGCACTCAAGGAAACCAAGATAGATACATGGACAGATACAGACAGCTCATCTAAGGTCAGATTTAAGATTTGAGCTTCCCAGTCACTTTGTAAAGTGAAACAAATCTCTGAGACCAGTTTTAGTGGTAGTAATTTAGTGGATGTTCACCAGCAGTCTCTGCACCTTGCACCCTGCAGGCAGGCCTCTTAAGACCTAATGCCCCAAATCCATATCTGAAGAAAAACACTTGCATCTTCTACCTAAGGAGGGCCGCGATGACACCTGTCTGCTGTGTTTGGGAAGATGCCCACGTTTACAATGCTTTCTGTCTCAACCTACTTACACAAACTTTTCCACCAAAATTTGATTAAATTTCTTTAAGAGACTTCCTTGTAAATGCCCACTGGAAAATTTATCACCATGTCAGCTTAAAATTGGAGGTTAAAAAAAAAAAAAAAAAAAAAAGAGCCCTATGGCATAGCAAGCCAGTATAGGAATACAATTCCATATGAAAACATTTAAAATACATTAGATTTTTGGTCAAGATGAAAGACAGAAAAAAATGGTCAAGCAATCTATTCTAATTGGGTTCCCATGGTAACTATACAATTGGGTTTTTCAATATAACATCCCAAAGGCCCAATGCACACTTGTAAAATATACTTCCAACAGCCGAATTGTTTTTACATTACAGCACTCCCAGGAAGATCAATCATTATACATCCCTACCCTAAGTATTAGTGGCAGGAGACATTAATACTATTTGCCACATTAACATAAGTCATGTAAAGAACACTACATATTACAATAATTATATAAAACTAAACATACACTTCATATCCATCAAACATGTACTGAGTAGTAAACCGATAATCACTGCTGTCATGGAATCATGTTTATGAAACGTAAGAAATCAAGCCCAACTATATACCAAACCATTATGCCTCTCTTATTGATTTCAAGGATAAGCAGAATCAATCATTAATAATTACATTATGAGATGACCCTCAAGGTTAATCATATTCTTAAGAGACTCTCACTATGGAATTAAACAACAAACATAGCTATGTTAACAAACAAAAGATAACTAAGAATTCAAATTCACATCTTAAATAGTAACAGCGTGATAAACAACACTGCGCATTTCCCAATCCAGGACCCTTGCTTCACCTGCCCTGACCACATCATTCAGTTTCCAACCACACCATGGTCCCTCTGGGCAACAGGAGGACCCCAAAAGCAGGATCCCAGGAACATGGTACTACTCTATACTGTGGGCACATAGAGCCAGAGAAGGTTTAGCAATGGCAAGATCTATCAGGAAAAAATTTAGGCTGAGTTTTCTTTGCAACAATCCTAAAAATTCCCATGGCTTTGACACAAGTTGCAGATTCACAGCCTACCAAATAAACTGGTGAGCTGGACGATCTCCTATAGTTTGAGGGCTCTTCAGCAGTGATTTAGATTTAGTGTGAGACCAATGTGGTGTAGGCATGGGCCAGCAGCCCTGAGGAAGAAAGGTCTAAGTGTCTAGATCAAGAGAGATCTGAAAATATACTTAGAAAAACGGAGAAGTGGGTGGTACAAAAGAGCAAGTTCAACTAGGAGTCAAATGTACAGTTTTGAGAACCACAATTAGCATCCAACAGGATGGCCTCTTACTACATCTGGACTAGGCCAGATTAGTCTAGCTCCCGCCTAGAGTAGAAAGTACATGACTAAGGTTAGTTAGAGTTTACCTGGACCAATTTCAAGAAGAAATAGAAATTCCTAACCACTATTTAGACTAAAACCCTGGCCTGCCCTTGTGCTGGGAAAAAAAAAAAAAAAAAATCTTGGCACCCAACATTGCACCTGGTATTTTCTCCCTCCCTCTGCTTCCCTGGGAGCCTGGGTGACTTCAAAACTCATACACTTACGCAGTATCCCAAACACTAGGCCTTTCCACAGTCCACCCTCAAGGTGTTCCTTGTCTGAGCTGGTACATCTCATTTCTGCAACTACTACAGTTACAGGTAATCAGATTTGGGCTTTTACTGTTTTATTTTACACATTCACATCTTTGGGGATGCCAGGAACTAAACTACAAACAGGGCCTTTGAGCACCATGTGACTGCAAACCTATCTTCATCCAAAATTCCAACCTCACACACAACCCCAGCAAGTTTTGGCTTTTAGTAGAATTTTTAGTTTGTATTGTATCTGTGCATTGGTCAGCTCAGGTAACTATAACACAATACTACACAGAGTAGCTTCAATTACAGACATTATCTTCTGACAGTTCTGAGGCGGTGCTATTCACAGTTCAAATAAAACTTGTGGCTACTTCAGTTCGTTCTGCTGAGGGCTCCCTCCCTTCCTAACTTGCAGACAGATGCCTGCCATGTTCTCAAATGAGACAGAGAGCTCCTTCTCTCCTTTGAAGCATCAATCTTGCTAGGTTAGGCTCTCACCTCTATGACCTCATCTGGCCTTAAGGACCTCTTAATGTCCCCATCTTCAAATAGAGGACTCTGAAACTAGGCCTCTAACCTCTGAATCTGAGGACACAGTGCAATCCACAGTACCTTGTGCCCAGCACACTCTGCTAGGTCTTGTAAACAACAGAAGCCAAAGCCAGGCCTTGGACGGCTTCTAACTCAGAATGCCAGCATTGCAAGATAAAAAAAAAAAAACAGGATAGTAAAGCCCAGAACAGATGGATCTACTGAGTGCTTACCATGAGAGTAGTATTTTAATTATTCTCATGGCAAGTATGCTACCTCTCTGAGGGGGAAGATTTGGAGTAGAAGTGACTTCTGTGAGAGCTGTGTCTTAGGGAGATTGGAGGGCCTAGAAAGCATGGTGAGTCTGTGTTTAAACTATGGATAGAGATCAGGAAGACTAAGGCAGAGGGGAACTCTGAAAAGAGGGAACCTTGGCCTTCCCACCCACTCAAACTTGGTAAAAAGGTGATGTTTGCAGGCTCTGAACAAAGAGCCCATCAGGCCTGAACATGGAGCTGTACAAACTCACTTCATCTTGGACCCAAGCAAGAGAGAGGTCAGCCCAAACATGACTACCAGCCTTCAGCAGAGGTGGGAGTGACAGGAAGGAGGCCAACTCTATTTTCTCTGAGTCTGTTTGCCAAGTTTTAATCATTTGGCTCCTCCTCCCTGAAGCAGCTTCTTGTGAAGCTGCTTCCTCCTCTGTCCTTCACTTTGGCAAGAGGTTATGCATTTCCAAAACCTTCAGAGAAACACCAGAGATTTGTTAGAAGATGGGTGCAAGAGCAGCCAAGCCTGCAGCTAACTGTCCTCTTCCACGGAGAAAGGACATAAAACAAGAATATCCTCACCACTGACACCAGACCAACAAGCACCAAACGGAATTAAACTGCCAGAGAGGGCTTCAATCTGAACCACTGGAGGCTGCCTGAAGGCACCAATGCCTAGTCATTCCCAGACTTGACCCTCCTTACCAGGTCAGTCCCAGGAAATTGCAGCTGTGTCCCAGGTATCAAATCAATGTCAGGGTGTAATATACACCCAACCACTACAACTGGCCAGGAAGCAGCTTTGCCACAAGCAACTGGCTGTTTCTCGATGCCAATCTTCCACCAAAGCACATTACTCACACGGGATACTTCCTTCTGGCCAACACCAAAGTATAGCTCAAATCTTCCCAAGAATCTACCCTGCTTTCACTGGCAGGACTTTTAGTGGCCAGTAGGAAAAGCACATTAGACCAAAAGAAGGGAGTCATGGCAAGACATCTCTATACAGGAGACATGAAAACTCCTGAATAAGGACTGTGATTGTTGGGGGTTTTCTAGAGTGAAAACCCAGAAAACACCACAAGGACAGCAATCAATAGCTATCAGTCTAAAGGAGAGTCACAGAGGCTCTTTGAAATGTTCTAATTATTCTCATGGCAAAAATAAATGTTCTTTCCAACAAGCCAACAGTAAGGCTTTAAGGTTCATGTTTTTATGTGAAAAAGAAAACAACTGATTCTGACTGCAGCTGGCCATGGGAACTCAAGCCAGTGGCACAGCAAGAGCTATAATATCCAGGAATAACCTGGAGTGACAGCGATAGAGTAACCAACTTCCTTTGCTTGCCAAGGACTTTTCCTGCTTGGCAATGAAAGTGTCACATCTACGCAAAGAGCTGGTCCCCACCACAGAAGGAATTCAATGTCTCCCTAAGCCTGTCCTTTTGCCAGGCGGAAGACTATATAGCCAACAGGGTAGATAACCTTGAACTTCTGGAACATTAACCTAACTTTTGAGCCTGCACATTCATTTAAAGTAGCAGCACTGGCAACAAATGTCAGAAACAGAACCCTGAGACCAACCTCACCTGGCTTCTCTACTTTGAGTCACAGGCACCTGACCACCTCTTAGCGTCTCATGTGGCCCAGAAAGTGATGAAATGGAGGAGACACAGACCACACGTTAATCAGCAAACACACCAACACAACACTCTGTATCCATCTGACTCGACAGCTTAATCTGATGATAACAAAGCAGTGACAGAAACAAATTTTTCTGCACAATAAAGAATAGTACACATGGGTCTTTGGGGGATAGCTGGCTAACTTCAGCAACTTTGGGGTATATATCATTATTTTTCTTTTTTTTTTTTTTGTCTTTTATTCTAGAGACTTCCCCTTGAGTGCTAAAAGCCTTACCAATAAGAACAAGAGCAGACACTATCCTATCATACACAACTCCCATCACACACTATGCTAAGGATGTGGGGTGCTTTCTCATTTGATTGCCTGTCACCCAATAGATTCATGGCCTTTCCCTGTAGCATTATTTGACCTAGATGCCAATCTCAGGATGCTGAAACTTTGAAGTTCCATTTCTACAGAACTTATCGGGTCTCTGGTTTTGAGACCTGCGGCACCTAGTGGCCTGAACCTCACCCTAGAGCTTAGTCTGTTCTTCCGTCTCTCCTTCCAACACAGCCACCTGGGATCATCAAGGACTCCACAGCTGCTGTCCTTTCCCTGAGATCTTCCTGCAACTGTCCACCTTTCAGCATTAGACCTCTTGGACTTACCAGCTCCAGAACTACATGCCAAAAGAAATCTCTTTCCTTATAAATCACCCCAACTACAGAAAAGAGACTCCTTAGCCCAGAAGAAATCCTAACCCTGGTGGCACTTGGAGAAACTACCAGGGAAATCCATGGGGACATGCTCATGCACCCATCTGGCTAAGATAAGCTAGAGTCGTCATCTAAAGCAACTAAGCACACACTTCATTTTTAATTTGCATTCTGATGTGAATGTACACCTAAAGCTTGCCACTTTTATTTTAAAGATTTCATTGCTACCTGCGGAAAGTACAGGTTGCCCCCTGTGGAGTGCAGGCTGGGAGTAGAGGGCGCCTGTTAATGAGCCTCCTTCCTCCCTGCTGACATTTCTGCCTGAATAAACAGTTAAAACAAGGCAATCTCCCACCTCACAACTCAAACGCCAGCCAAGACTGAGGGGCTGATTACTGTTCCAGAGCCAGAATGTTCTTAGGTGCTTTAAAAGGGCGTGCATAAAAAAAGAGACGCAGACGCTAAACATTTTCTTCTTTCTCAATAAGCAAAAATGACTCTGTCATCTTTCAATCACATTCAACAGTCAATCCATAAACCTGCAATACCAGCCTGTGACAGCCAAGGCACTGTCTCCCTCACTGTCAGGCCCACCACCACCAATCTTTTCCTCATTTGGCACACCTACTGGCCAAGTAGCCTTCTATGGAAAACATGGACAAGCTGGTATCCCTGCTCACAAAGCACTACAGGAAAGACTCCAGAACACTGCTGCTGGGATCTCCAGGAGTTGCCTCTTTACTACCTCAACCTTCCATCCCAGCCACCCACGCACCTTATTCAAACTCAGTCCTTCGCTGACTAGTCCCTAAGGGCACCCGACAGTCTGCATTTGCCCTGCTCTGCCCAGAATGTCTCATGTTTTCTGCCAGTTGAGGAATTGAGGAATTCACATCAATTGCTTTGATGGGAATCCGATGAGGATCCCTGGTCCACAGTGATGTGGCAAGACAGGTGAATAATTCTTGGGCAGTGGGTGGCACTATGGATGCTCCCCTCCTTCCTGTACCCTTAACACTGATCCTCAGCTCTTACATGGGATGTAGGGTGAGCATGAACAACAAGTGCAGTCCATAGGATTTCATTCTGACTAACTCTGCACAGCAATTGGATGCCACAGTTCTGTACTTCTTTTGGGGGTCTTGAGAAATGACAAACGACTTGGGTGCTGTTTTTTCCACAATGCTTGGCGACTCTAGTCTCAGAAAACCTTAACTAAATATACACATGTGTTTATAACCTACCTTATACCTCAAAGGACTTCTAATGCCTTCTCAGGCTCACTACTGCAAAGGCAGTGTGGCACAATGGCATAGAGCCTGCATGTGTTTATAAAATAAATTTGGGTGGGGAAAGAATTCTCCCCTACTCCTTGTACAAAACCCAGATCCTTCACATTTAGCACAGAGGGAATAAAAGTATATAACATCAGCACACAATCCTAAAGATTTGATAAGACGGTCTATGTTCAGCCATGAGGCTTTCATAAGACTGCCAGGGTGGCTGAAAAGAATCATTATGTGAATCAGGTGAGGGTAAAGAGATAACCCCAGATAAGGCCAATTTTCACACATGCGCACATGTGCACACACACACATACACACACACATTGACATTTTTCTTGACAAAGCTTAACCAATGAGCCATAGTAGTCCCTTGCCACTGTGCTATGAGCAGTCACACATGAGAAAACACTGTCCTATGCTAGTAGCACCGCAATTACACCATGTAGATCCTGTGTCTAGTCATTCCTGAAGTTCTTCAATTTAGCAGACTCACAGTGTCATGCCTCCTCCTAGACAGGCGCTGTCTAAGATGACAAGTACCACTAGGAACACACATGAAACCCACCTGCTGTTCTAGGCCACAAGGGACAAACATACCATCATGACACACACCTGAACACTGAATTTGATCACCTGAGTGGGATGACAATGCAGCCAGGCACTTCAGCAGCAATCACTGCTTACCTTAAAAATAGAGGCATACATGGCAAACTACCTGCTTACAGTCATAAGGCAGCTTAGAAACATGTTGAATTAACACAGAGCTACCACATGCTCTAAATACACTGGAGGTAGAATGATGTGTCTGACTTTCTCTCGTTTTAACTCCACCCAGAAGAGTCTTGTGATGAAGTATTAACAAATATCAACTATTGCTATTACTCAGGTCTCAGCAGCACTGGGCCTAGTATGATCCCTCAACCTGGTAATTTCAGACCTCACAGTTGTCACCAGCCCTACTGGCTTTGCTCCTTTTCTCATTGATGAGACAAAAACCTGAAACCCAAAGAAAAGGGCGGAAAGTTTATTTAGCTCCCAGTTCATAGAGGTTTCACCCCATAACCAGTTGGTAAATGGCAGCAGGGAAACAGTTCACAGCCGTGGAAGAGAGCAAAAGCAATGGGGGACAGTGGAGCGTCTTCCTGTCCCTTTCATTGTGTCCAGTCTCCTGGGATTAGGAAGGTGCCAATGCAATCAGTGGACCAACACAGCAATCACTCTCCCTTAATCCCAGTGCCCTTAATCCCACTGTTACAGTACATACCAGTCACACAGTCTGGGTCCAGCCACCTCAAAAATAAATGCTATGACTGCATGAGGCTTTTGGGGAGTCACCTAGACCTACCCTGAAGAAACCCTTGTGACCTTAAGTAACTTTACCTAAGGTCCTAGACAACCACCAGTGAGCAGGGTGCGAACCAATAAAATCTTATCTCCAGGGATGTACTGGTAACCACAGTCCTACCACCTCCATGAGAGCTTGGCATATGGGAATCTGTAAAGCAGGGATTCCAACTGGACTGGAAAAAAAAAAAACAAACAAGGATGCTGATTGAGGAAAACAAGAATACTCTTTGGACTGAAAGGGACATTCTGTCTTGATTGTGATGGAACCAGGAGGGGAAAAAGATGCTTACTGGACTAGAGGGAAATGAGCATGCTGGTTAGACTGGAGGAAAATAAGGACTCTGAATGATTCCTGACCCTCTTCCAGTTTTATCTTTCTGTGAGATATTTTCTCCACGTAGCGCTTCTGATTTTAAAAATATTCACTTATTATTTCACACACTTCTACTTACTCAGGTAAACAAGAAAAGCTGATCATCCCCCTCCGATAGATGATGAGGCATCTGGAGCATGGCTGGTTAAAAGTTGCCTCAAGTCACGCAGCTAGTAACTGTCACCATCAGAACCATATCCATTTTTCTTCTCACCCACAATTCCAGCATGTGCTATGAAAAAAATCTTACTTAGTTCCACAAAAATATATTCAGTTCTGTATTCAAAGTTAATGCTCACCTGAGACATGAGAATACATCTACCCAGAAGGATAAAAAAGGAACACGATCCTGCCAAAAGGACAAAGAGGAGGGAGACACACTATAGCCATCCATGCTTCACATCTGTTTGTGAAACTGTTACCAGTTTTGGTAACATCTGCATCTTTTGTCATAACCACAAAACCGAAAACTATAATGCTACGATAACATGTTGGGTTTATATTTTGAAGAGATTCACATGTCTCTAAGGAGTTACAAAACCATACACAGATCCATATGCACAGGCAACTTAGAACAATGCTGGCTACAAGTGGATCCAGCTGGAAAGAGAACTCGGAATCTGTCTGGGCAGGCAAGTTCTCCTTTCCTAAGGACTCCTGGAGGTGTTCAAGTATCAGGACATGCCAAACTGTCCTGGGGATCCTGCAAAGTTCTGATGCTACATGGGCTCCCCCTAACAAGAGGCCCTACAATGTATCTTCGTAAATGCTCCGTAATTCTGATGCCATCAGGGCTCAGACTATCTTTGTGAAAACACTGCTGTAGTGTTCCCAGTGAATACCTCAGAGACAGCAGCACATTGAAGGAGCTGGTCTGTGAGCACCATGGAGGCTTAGTTTAGGGTGGCTTTTACAAAGGAGCAATGGTCAAACCTGAAGGTGACGCTGTTGGGCCCCTGCTTACAGAACTTGTGATTGACAGTAACACATAGCTAAAAGTTGAAAAACAAATGAGGAATAACTAACAGTTATTTATTAATTTCCACACTTAAAAACTCATATTCTATACAGCTCCAAGATTCATTCCCTCTTCAACCATCTAGGTATCTCTGAGATAATCCAGTGCTGGAATTGCCTAATCTGTCAATAAGGAAAGAGTTTTCTAAACTACTATCCATATGACTCAATTTGTCAGTAAAAACTGCCACCAGCGCTGGGCTTGCAGAAAAATGTCCATAAATGCATTATTGTGACTGGCAGATCGATGTCTATAATAAAAACAAATAGATTTAACAAGTGCCTGCTTTTACGAGCCACACCATTGGTAGACTCTACATTCAGTGTCACCCCAGGACTTCTGGGAATGGGCCACCGAGCTAGGGCTGGATACTGTGCTGATTTCACAAGTGTTACAGGAAGGAAATTACTCTAACAAGAAAATTTGAGAAGTTGAGAGTATATATACTGGGCATTTATGGCTCTCTCAGAATTCCTTTCATGGCTACATATATACACATACAACGACAAATTTAACAGCTGTAAATAATGTTTGGGTAGCATTTCTAACTGGTTTTATAAGAGCTACATCACAGGTCAAATAAGTTTATTCCAGACAGGGGTTCAGGACACACATGGCTCCTTAGGGATCCCTACTCTCCTGATAATAATGCATAGAACACAAAACAAGTGACTGTTCAGCATGTGGCCAAGGGTGTCACTGCTGTGTCAGTGGCCCTAGAGCAGCCCATTCATAATTTAACAAGAACAAACTTCAGTGCACAGTACAATCATAACACTTTGGCAAGACAGAAGCCACATCTGCCGAAGCCACTAATTCCTTCAAAGATTACCAAATGATTAAATCCTCTTCATTTTGACAGTTACATGAAACAGTAAGTCATTCAACACATTCTAATATATTCATCATATAGTTTCCTTGTAAGTTATTTATTAACGTTACTTTTTTTGAGTCAAGTGAAAACTAAACTTTCATAGATTAAATATGCAGCACTTACTCAAAATCCAAAAACATTCCCCATGATAGTAAGTCTAAGTTTTATCTACCTATGTTCAGGACAGGAACAAATAAAGTGGGAAAATCCATGGTGCCCAGCAAAGGAGAACTGGCCTCCCACAGAGCTCTAACCTCCTCCCTATCCCTAGAACAACCCTTTCACCTTCTCTTCAAACCAATAATGAGGTATTGGGCTGGTTGGTTTCTGTGTTTGTAAACAAGCTAATAGAGGACCTCACAGTCACCTAGTAAAACTATGGTATAAATGTCCCTCATTCAAAACCTTTTAGGTTTTGTTTAAATGATAGTCTACAATAAGATGCAAGGTTGTTTTCAAAAAGTAACTGTATCCCACACTACCTAGATAGAAGACAAGGTTAAGGAAAGCTGTGGCAATAGCTGGACTCAGGCCTTTTCAAAGCCTGAGAAGCTCAAGTGTATTCATGGGAGTTGACCCAAGACACAACCAGAAGCCAGAGGCCTCAGGGAAAGGAGATCTATATAGGGACTTTGAAGCTGGAATAGGAAGTTGGGCAGGTCAGAGAGACGTGTGAAAACCAACTAAAAACACAGACAGTTCCCAACTCACACAGTTTGACTTGCTGTTTTTCAACTTCAACATGGTGCAAAAACACTACGCGTTCAGCAGAAACCACACTTTGAATCTGGGATTTGGATTTCTTCCCAGGCTGGTGATCTGTGATATGATTCTCTACTCCTGGCAGACAGTGCAGAGCTCCGGTCAGAAACAGCCCACACTCTACCATGTGGCATGACGTGAGTGAGGCTATTCAGGAAGCTAGGCGTATTTAATGAATTTCTAACTTACAGTATCTTCACCTCACAATGACTTTACGCTGCTATTACCAGTCAAAAAGTGTGTATTACATTCACAGATGATGAAAGGAAAAGAGGATTCAGAAAATATTGCTTTGTTCCCATTTACTGTCAAGAATAGGCTCTATACTGAACAGGGAGGAGACTCAGGCTTAATAGTTTGAATCACTGGCTCCTGAAGGCTTGCCTGCTGCAAAATTAAAATAACAAATTTAGTAATTAAAATAATAAAAATTAACTAAAATTAAAATAACAAATTTACTAATTTATTAACAAAAACTAAAGAGAATCAAATGTTTAGGTTTCTGAGAAGAAAAAGAACAAACTCCCAGAGAACTGCAGGGAGTAAGAGTTCCCTACAGGTCCTTGCTACCCCTCCCATAGTAAGGAAGGACACCTCAGGAGGCACGATGGGAGACAGATGAGTGAGAGACAGGCCCCAGTGTGCAGCCTGATCTCAGAGGAGGACCCTGAGCGCCTCATCCTTCTCTGGGAGGAAAGATGGCTTAGGAATCTTAGCTCTGAGCATGAATTAGATGGTTACTAGGGTGTACATAGGGCTCTAATAATATAAGTTAAATCCATTATCATAATACACATTTTTTCCAGTGAAAAAAAACCTATACATAGAAAAGCACCCTAGTAAAGCAGTGTGCTTGTAGCTTAGTTCTATCCCCTTAGACCCTAAAACACACCTCTACCCCCAAATTCTGAGGAAGAAACAAGAGCCCTACCGTCATAAGCCTATTCTCCCTGCCAACTTGCAACCTTTTGGTTCTGGCAGATATGCTGATAATGTCTCTGAATCAATAAGATACTAACCGTCAGCCAGGCTCCTGATACAGTTTTCTTCAAAATTTTTACCTATCACGATATGTTAAGCCTTATGAACAGGAGAGATGGGAGGATCTCTCTAGCAGACATGCTATAGGTTTGTACTTGGGTTTATATTTAAGTAACCAGCACTGGGGCTGTAGCTCAGTGGTAGAGCCTTTGCATGAGTGAAGTCCTGCATTCCATCACCAGTTCTACCATAATAGAAGCACAGTATATGTATATAAATAAGTAATGACTAGTCTAACTTTACCACTTTATGTTTACCATCTTAGCTCTGTGCTCCTCCCACTCTGGCCGACCCCTCTTTGGATAAACCTGCTTCCCTGTGGAACTGTCCAACCACAGTGTAGACACATACACAAACTCTGTTTTCCTTTTCCCTTTTTTTTTTTTTTTTTAAACAAAACTTGTTTTCCGCGACAGAAAGCCAGCTACAGGAGCAAAAACTATTGAGGTTTCAGGAAATGATAAAACCAATGAGTGAGGAATACATAGTTTAGAATTACTCTACTGTATTATCACCAACTTGGGAATTATAGTGCTGAGTGTAAATGGCTCTCCAACTCCACTTGTTTACTCTAAGTGTTTATGGACACAATTAGGGCATAATGTATACAAACATGCGCCATGATAACTGGAGAACTCTGGAACATCGTCCTCCTCTAGGTGCTGCCTAAAGCAAAAAACAAATACAACATTCTGCAGTGGGGACATGCTAAAGGTTTTGCTGTGAAAAAGGCCCCAGCAGAGAGACTTCTGGAAGCTTCCTGGAGGCAGGCCCAACGACCCACGCACCAATCTTCAGTGCAAGGCAGGAGGGCGCACAGGGACCCAGGCAGGAACCCAGGAGAGCTTTCCAAGAGATGGCCATCTGGAGACTGGAGTGGCCACCACCTATTACAGGCCACGGTCACCACAGCGCAGCTCAGCCCGGGAACTCAGGCCGGAGTTAGGCACACCTGGGGCACTCTTGGGGCCTGGGGGTGGGGGGTGGGTACTGAGTGAGGAGTGTGAGCCCACAGGGCCCTTGTGGGTGATGATTATCCCTTGGGCTCTGGAAGCCTGCTGTCCCCAGAAGAGAGCCCGGCTGTATGCTGGGAAAGGGTAAACCCTGACACTCACCAACTCGCACACGGAGCGGACCGCTCCGACTGAGAGCGCCAAGACGCGAGCACCTCAGAGCGCGGGACGCCGGGGCGAGCCACGGATGGGGGGCGGGACCTGGGGAGGGCGGGGCCGCCGGGCAGGCAGGAAGCTGGGCGGGGCGAGCCTCGAGGGGCGGGACGAGCCTCGGGGGCGGGGCGAAGGGCCGCGGCGGACGGCTCCGGCGGCGCGGGGGCGGGGCCCAGACGCGCGGAGCAGGGCCTGGGCGCGGGGGGCGGACCCACAGACAGCCGGAAGCAAAACCCGGCAGCGCCAGGCGGCCGCCAGTGGTCGGTCGGAGCATGCCCAGTACGCGGCCCCAGCCTGAGCCTCTGCGCAACCTCCAGTCAGGATTCAGACAGCCTAGGCTCAGGCAGTCCGCATCTGCCCTCTCATCCGACCAGTGGCCGGTCGGGCGTATCTGCTTTGGGGCCTTTTCTGGCTGAAAGAACGGGACGGCGTATTCCTGCTTCTGCATCTACACTCTGTACCTCAGTTTACCTGCTCAGGTGTCCTGAGCCCTTGCCGGAAATTAAGTGGACTGAAGTTTGAATCTGGGTCCCGCCCGCAGAGTTGCGCCGCACTTGGAGCCAGAACACTGCCCACTTGGGGCTGCACTGGAAGGTTGTAGGGGCTCCTCGCGGAGCGCCTTGGGAACCAGGCCAGGCTCTGTTGCGTCAGGTAGGCTGTGACCATCAGTGCTGGAGTACTCCCTGACAATGGGGGTATCTCCCTAGCTTTTCATTGAGCACGGGTGCTCACTGCGTGGTCTGCGGATGTTCAAAGTTCAGCTATGTGCACCAGAAAGGGCATGTGCAGTGTTTCCCGCCTTATTTCAAAATGTGACCTTATTTAGAGATGGGGTTTTTACAAAAGCAACACGCTAAAATGAAGTCATAAATTAGTAGGACCCAATCCAATAGCGCGGGTGACCTTCCAAGCAAAAAGCCATGTGAAGGCCCACACTTGGAAGGCTGCACTTACAATCCAGGCATACCTGGCACCTTCAGATGCTGAAAGAAGCAAGCCTTCAGAGAGAGTGACCCTACTGACTCTTTAATTTCAGACTTCCAATTTTCTGTTATTTTAAGCCACCCAATTTGGGGCACTTAGTATGGCCATCCTAGGAAATGAATACAGACACTACGGTATGTAAGTTTATGTACACAGAGGAGAACGGTCTCCCTGAAACCTCAGGGCCACGGCCTCAGCAATTTCAGGGGTCTGTCACAAGCTCAGCCTGTGTTGGAAACACCACTGTACAGACCTGGACTCTAACTGAAAAAGATCTTCACCCCTGACCTTAACCTTCTATTTTATAACTCCTGTATCAGGCTTTGGCCAGTAATTATACCCTGCGTGTGTGACTTGTAGAACCCAATATGTTGTTATCACTGTTAGTAAAGATTGTTCAGGGAACCTCAGCAGGGTTTGTTTGGTGATGAACCCCACTAACTTATCATCAAACCCCTGAAGGTCCATACTCTGAGCCAAGCCTTCCCTGAGGCATATTTGAATTAGCTATGGGCAGAAAATGAAGTAGGCTCTGGTTACACAATGATGATCAAATCGAGGCACTTTATAGATACAGCCTCAAAATCCTTCTCCGCACTGTATTCCAAATAAGCATTTACAGTCAGAAGGCAGGAGAAATAAAACACATTTGCCATTGGTCACTATGAGTCAGAAATTCACCTGACTCCTCCAATCTTCAATTTCATCATCTAGAAAAGAATTTTATAGGAGCCTACCCTATATGGACAGACACACATGCCATCTCTACCTATAAGAATGTGTGAATAGAGCTAACAACAAACTACTGAGTGATAATGCTATGCAGCTATCCTATTATAGCCTGTTAATACCAGGACCCAATCAGAACTGAAATCCTAACAGAACCGAAAAGGGGAAATAACATTCAGATGGAATCCAAGTGCCTACCTAGATTCTAACAAGTATGCTCAAGCTACATTTAATATATGAGTGTGACTCCTTAAAAATTAGTCTGAGTGATATGTGAGGATGAATTCCTATCTATTCAAAAAGAGCTGGAATTAGTGTCTGATTTCCCACCCCAGGAAAGAGAGCCCTATAGAGTAATCCAAGGCCCATTTGGTGCAGGAGTCAGGGGGGGTGCACAACAGAGAGAACAATGCTGACCTCCAGGACACATGCGTGAACCTGGTGCCCCTGCAGGCCTGAGTCCTCCTTGCTGGGAAAGAAGGATGGGCTGTATGGGACATTCCGGATCAGTAGTCACAGGGGCCAGAGGTAAAAGGCTGTCACCCCAACCAAAGTCTGGCCCCCTACAGACAAGGATCCTGGGATGTGATACCTCAGGGTCTGCAGTAAATAGAAGGAAAAACCGCACGACCTGCATTTGCTGCTGCAAGTTCTTCCCTTCCTGAGGAGACTTTCAAAAACCCTAAATTATTTTCATGCAGTTTCCCCAGCCTCTTTCCCTTGTTCAGGTACGTTCCCATCCCCCCAACATTTCCTCCCTACCAATCAGGAACACAAGATTGCTCCAAAGCAGGGACACGGTCTGACAGAAGGAACAGTAACGAACACAGGACGAAATCAGGAGATTTGAGAGATTGTTTCCAGTGCGCTTCTCACTGCCACACCACAGCCCTGGCATCTCTTTAGGACAACAGGTTGTTATGTTTAGGAATGTTCCCTAAAAGGTCAATTGTGAAACCTTGATCTCCAACACAGCCATGTACAGAGGTGGAACCATGCGGAGGGATGGGCTCGTTAAGGCTCTAACCTCCTTAGTGAGTGAATCCATGATGTATTTATAATTTCATGGCATTATTAAGAGGGGCTAGAAACATCAGTAGGACTGCTATTAAAGGAATGACGAAAGAAGGTCTAAAATTTCTTCATCTATCCTGTGTTCATTACTGTTCTTCATAAAAGGCCATGTCCCTGCTTTGAAGCAAGCTTGTGTTCCTTAGGACTGAAGTTAGTGGAAGTAGGTCACTGAGGGTGTATTCATTTGGTCCCCAGCCCCTTCCTCATCCACAGTCTCTGCATCCTGGCAGATGAGAGGCCAGCAGCGTCCCTCAGACACACCCTTCTCGCCAGGCCTAAACGCCATGGCATTAGTAGGTTACAGACTGACTCTTAAATCATACACTGGAATAATATTTTCAATAATATTTTGTTATGACGGTACAAAACTACCACACTCCAGTAGGCTGGATGGGTGAGAGTCCTTTGGCCTTTCTCAACTTCAGATGAACAAATGATGTCCCATTCTTCTCTGGGCAGAAATTTCCATGTGAATAACTTTTTAAAGAAGTAGAAAATCCACAATGTGTGTTCAACTTCAGTCTGACATCTTCAAGGGACTACTTGGATTTTCATTAAGATCAGCCAGCTTTCTTGTGGGCATTGGGAACAACGTTAATTTGCATAGTTTCTTAAACATCTAAATGGATACCTTTCAGGTTAAGCAAATGAACACGACATGTGATTGCTTCTAATGATTTGCAACCCAAGAAATTTGTTTAATAAGCCTCCCTTTCCAAGCTACTTTGTGACATTAGAGACCATTTACAACAAAGCTGTCTTCAGTAGTCAAACTTAATCCTTACTACCCCACCTTCGGGAAATAAAAGGATTTTGTAACGATCACATAAAACCTTATGTGGTTTAAAAGCCCAGAACTCTGGACAAACGTGTGATGGTCGTGTAACAAAAGAAACATATTACAGAGTTCCCACTTTAAGTATTTTACATGTGCTTTGCTTCTAGGGAAGCATCGCTGGTAGAGCCCTTCCCGATTAACACTATCGATTTTCTTCGCCTGGGTGTTCCTATAGAGACTGGAGCAGCGGTGGAGAGCTGGAGTCAGCGCCTCAGGCCTGGGTGAGGCTTGGAGCTCAGAGTGTTCTGGAAGAAGAAGCCTGAAATAAGGTGGGGGACTGTCGGGGAGGGGGAGGTAGGGACCACTTGCCTCCGGTTACACTCCTGTCCCAGACTAGTTTCTAGTTCTCAGCATGGCTGAAGAAATAATGGTGGGATCATGGCCAGAATTATGTACAAATGGAGAAGAGATGAGGCAGGAAGGGAGCTCTGGATTCTTTCCTCAGAGTAAGGCCATAATGGAGGAAAGTCCTTCTTCCCAGGGGCCGCTGGGAGCTACTGTTGATAGCTGCAGTCCTTTCTGGCTGTTGTTGGGTCAAAAGGACAGAGAGGGGGGTCCTGCCTATGGATAGGAGTCAGAGGCATCCCAAGGTCTTTTAAAAGACTTCTACTGAGCTCTGCTTTAGGTGCCTGATTGATGGGGGGGGGCTGGAGGTGTGTTTAATGAGTCTCATCACAGGCCTAAGGAGTCCCTAATTGAGTGGTGTCTAGATAAGAAAATGAGACTTGCCATCTGGAGCTAACAGCGCCTCCCCAGAAAGGTGTTGGGGCAAGGGACTGTAAGCCCCTGTAACAGAGTGCAGTGTCTGGCCTTGTGCAGTGGGTGCCTTCTACTTTTACAGAGCACATTTGCTGGCTGGCCAGAATATCTGCTAGGGTCGGAGGGACGAGGTAAAGAAAGGCCTCTGGATGAGGAGAAACACCCATCCAGAGGCAGAACCATGTGAGGAACTTGGATCCAGTTGCCCAATGATTGTCAAAAGATCATCCCAAACCTTGTATAACTCTTCCTTCTAAAATATACCTGCTGTGGAAACTTAACATCCAAGAAATATGTACCCTCTATGTAAAGAAGTAAATCAATGCTAACTCTTCAGTTGTACATTTAGCACAGAAAACTATTTCTGCGGGTGTAAATATTGGGAGGGAAGATTTCCCAGCTGGTACTGGGCTATGTGAGCGTCACGCACTCAGAACTAAGGATTTTGTTAATGTTGGCTCTTTTGAAATTGTCTCCTACACTCATTACAAAGTGTTTTTGATCCATTTTCAGGAAGGGCTTTGTTTGTAACACATTGTTGGCAGTTTGGGCAGAATCTTTTAAGTGGTGTGAAGTGCTGGGGGGTGTGCACCTGGGCACCAGGAGAAAGTGGGTACCCCCCTCCTTTCTGCCTTCTGGGATGAGTCAAAAGTGCCTGTTATTTTGTGACTTGGAAATTAAAGCAGGAGGCATGGGGATTTTGATGCTGAGATTGTGACTTGCCATCATTCACTTCTGACTGGGAAACTACAAATGTGAATTAAGATGAGAAAAATAGCCACGCCAAGCAGTCTGTCTCAGTCACCAAAATAGGAACTTTATTTTAAAAAATGGCTGTATTCCCTTGAAGGAGAACTTCTTCTACCTAGCCCAGGTACATTGCGCCATTGATAGAAAATAACGTAAGGCAGCTACGAGGAGGGCGAGAGCCACTGAGCAAAAGACTTGAGGGAGTTGGTGCAGCAAAAGATGATGCAGGTGGCTGGCTCCTGCCCCTCTGCCTGTCCTTCCACATGAGGGTTGAGCATGGTAGAAGGTGAAGTCTCTGAATGGTCCCCTGATCTGTCTAACCAAGGCCAACAGAAAATGATGCCCTATCTTGGTCAAGGAGCCTGTTGGCAGGGAAAGGAAAGAATCTTCATTACTGGTTGAGGAGAAAGGAAGAGTTGTAGAGCTTGAATGAGGTCTCTCCTCAGTGAGGGGCAGTGTGGGTTCAGCCATCTGATACACACAAGGAAAGCCTCACACTCAATGAGGGGCAGTGTGGGTACAGCCATCTGATGCACACACAGAAAACCTCGCCCTCAATGAGGGGCAGTGTGGGTACAGCCATCTGATACACACACGGAAAACCTCGCCCTCAATGAGGGGCAGTGTGGGTACAGCCATCTGATACACACAAGGAAAAGCTCACCCAGACTGCTCAGTCCAAAGACTTAATCGGGTAGTAAACTGCACAACTTAGGGAGGCTGAGGAAGGAGGAGCAGGGTTTCAGAGGCTAAGGGCCACTTGTTCCCTAACCAGCCTCTGCCCTCTTTTTCTCTCCTCCACAGCTCTAGATAGGCCACTCATGACCACAAGGTGACATCCTTTCAATTCTTTCCTCCAAGGATTGTAGGAAACAAATGTTCCCTCCCAGATGCCCTGGGAAGAAAACCCAGGCTCCTGGTTGGCTGAATATGGATACCTGTGACAAACTCTGGACCCATCACAGTGGCCAGGGACATTAAGTCCGTATCATCCAGGCTCATGTGCTCACCTTAGCCAAGAGAAGAGGTCTGATAAAAGAGGGAGTGGTAAGGGTAAGTAGGGTGCTACTTAGTTCGCAGGGATGATCACCTCCAGACTCTGGCCTGAGTGTCCCAAAGTCACATGCCAGCTCTGGTCTTAAGAGCTGGTTAAGCAGCAGCTAGTTGTATATGGACCCAATAGAGGCAGTGGTGAATGAAGGACTCTGCTTGCTACAGCTTATCCATACTCTCACCCACGCTGTAGAAGTTATTTCTAGTCAATAATAAGCACCCTAGTGGATGCAGTAGAATTTTCATAGAATCTGTTAATAAAATGATCCATTTCATGAGGCTGGACAGTGAGACAGGTTGATACTGGTGGAAGGAAACCCCTCATATACAAGACCAGAGAAAACATTGCAAAATACATACATTAGTACATTGTCATTGGTGTTTATCTTGATTAGCACAATTTATTTGAGCTTATCTAAGTTACTAAGGAATTAAAAAATAGGATTTGTAGACATTAATAATTAGTTGGAAATTACTGATGACTTGTAAAATGACAGACCTAAGGCTATATACTTTGTTTGCTTTTTCCCTTTATTTTTTCTTTTTTAACCAGGGATTGAACTCAGGACCTTGCACTTGCCAGATAGGCACTACCGATGCCCCTGAGCTATCTCCCTGGCCCTGTTTGCCTTCTTTTTGAATCCTCACAAAACCATATAAATTAGGTAATATCATTATCACAGTTTTATCAATGAGGAAACCGAGTAGCTGGGTAATTTGGCAAGGTCACACACCCATTCACTGCCTCTTCAGTGTGCAGAATCAGCAGGATAATAAAAACTAACACTTACTAAGCCTCACAGGGGACATTTGTGGCTTTGACCTGCAGTCTTTACTATGTCCTTGCATATGGCAAATCTTCCATCAGTCTTAGTAGTGGGCCAATTGGAACTTTTGCTTGGATGATGTAGGTGTCATAGAGAGAGGTGCTTCTTTTTTTTGTTTTTTTATTTTCTGGGTTACAAAGCAGGGACCATGTGCCTCTGGGTCTGGCAGTAATCTTCTTCCCCTTGGTACTAGGGATCAAGCTTAAGGTTCCATGGATGCTAAGAATGAGTTTTACCATGGAGCTACACACCCAGCCTTGTAGGGATCTGGTGGTCTCACTGCAATACTCAGGGAGAAATGGTGGGCTAGGTGGTCACTGGTCTGCCTGATGGGCAAGACTAATGCCCTCCACAACAAAACTTACCTTTATTTACACTTTTGCAAAGTTGGTAACATATGATACAAGGTTGCTTAGCATGTTTATCTCAGGAGTGAGATACCTTGTTTGCTCTAGGCCCAGTCCCAGCTATACACATTGGATCAGTTACCTAGCCTCCTGCAACTCCCTTTGTCTCTGAGCATCTTTACAAAGAAGAGAATCCCAGAGAGACAGAGACAGAGCTCAGACCATACTTTAGAACTCCTACATGCAGCTGAATGTAATTACCCTTGGGCTTCTCAATTCTCTGTAACAATAAATTATATTGATTTAATACACAATCTCTAATTGGGCTTCTCTTATTTGAAACCATGACACTTGAACAATGCAAGGGTCACCCATGGGCCAGATACTGTGCTGAAATATGCTCACATGCATTATCCTTTTCAATACTCACAAATCTGTGAGGGATCAGCATACCCATTTTACAGGTGAGGAGAGTAAGGATTAAAGAGGCCAATTGGCCTGTCCAAGATTACTCAACTGTCGACCAGCAGAGCCAGGACTTGTTGAGAATTATGAATCTCTGAGCATCAATATTCCCAGGAATATTCTCAGTTCTAGAAATACAGGATTAGGAAGAAAAGAGGAGAGAGGAAGGGAGATGGCAGAGACTGTGGTACCATTTGTAAATTCAAGAATTGTAAATCTTTTGGTGTCAAGTTATGATGGTATATTTCTAGGGCTTAGGAATCTTATCCTGCTATTTGTTCTTCAAATAAAAGAATCATAGTTGTCGACTTAGTTTAAATCAACTCCAAAGACTGCAGAGTTGACTGCTGATTAAAAACTTGTCTTTCTTGGTCTGAAAAGGAAGTAGTAGATATGAGTTCCCTGAATATGTTGCGTCTTGCAAATTCAATTTTCATTTGTACCACTTGAGAATGTCAACTATATGGAAAATATAACTTAATGACCAGCAAGATAGAAATCATCACTGAGTATTCACTTTGGCATCTACCTATGCTTGTATGATAAAAATAAATTAGAAGCAGTTTTAATATAAATTCAAAGGTGATTTTAGATTCACTAGTCTTACAGCTTTTACAGCCACCTCATGCTAGATAGCCCAAAGTATTATGACTCCTACATAGGTGGACTTCTCAGTTTCTAGTAATGTGAAATGTTGATTTAGATTCAAGGTACTTTGCCACTTGTGAATTCAGTCTGAATCTTTTAAGAAATAAGCACATCCCAGGCATTTTATTTCTATTCTCTTTCAGAGCTGCACAATCATTTTAATGGATAAATCTGTATTAAACTGCATTTTTCCAAATGTCATTGTTTCATTTCCTTTCAGTTCACTATCTAAAATTTTCCCCAACTCATTTTCCTCAATTGTTTCTTGCTTCATGCATATTCTCCAGCCAAAGGCCCCCGTTTGCTGAGTGGTAGGGAAAGCTGATAACAGGGTCCTGGTGATATTGAGGAAGGAAGATGTCAGCCACTCCTAACCTTGTTAGCCACAAGAAAATTTTCAGATTCCTGTCCACTGAGGAAGGAAGCTATTGGAATTTGGTTCAAACCTACATCTTGCATCAGTGGAAATGGTATTGTGATTGCTATGTTGAAACTAGGCTCAAATGCATTGGGAGTTTTATACCATGTTTCAAACTTCCAAATAGATAATGTCAGAACATTTCTGAAATGGGATACTAACATCAAGATATACTGCACCAATCAACAAACATCAGGCAAAGCAGAATGTAAGACCAGGGATTGAAGAGACGACTAGAGAATTTCCATTTCCATTCCCTGTGTCAATAGCGTGGTAACTTACCTCCTAGATTGCTTTATGGCTCCAGGAGAAATTCTCAGTAGAATTTCTTATGCTACTCTCAGCTCAGTGTTCAAAGCAAAGGAATTAGACATGCTATAGTTTATGAAACTGTTTATGAAAGGATTATTTGAACTGTTGAGAAATCCAAAAGGAGTTCAACTTTGACAGTTTAAGACAACAACAAGAGGGTCATGCAGGCCTCCCCAGTGCAGCTTTATGATTGAGGCACTCATTGAAAATACAGGGTTTTTTTTTTTTCCATCAATTTATTCCAGCCTATGGTATTGCATTTCAAACTTCTGCCTTTTTGAGAGAATTTCTACACTATGAAGCAGCTGACAAAGGTCATATTATGACGATGTTTCTGGGATGATAACATTTTGATTAGATATGCAAGAATCTTCTATCCTTCCCAAGGATGTCATATTCTAACATTTTCCATTATTTTAAGAAAATCATGTACGTTGATACTATTCTGCAATAAGAACTTGAATTTTGTGGCTTATTTTCTTTGCTATAATATGCCAGTACCGTGGGCATCGTTGCAGGGAATAAATGACTCTTCCCCAATAAACCAAATGCCTAAAGAAGCCCCTGGAGGAGGCAGGGATGTCCATAAAAGTTGAAATGGATTTCATAATATGGCATTCAATTTAGTGTAATAAGTAGAATTCAAAAATAGTCTGTCTTCCAAAAGACAATACCTCTGCTGCTCATCATGGGTAGGAGTGGTTTTCCACCAGAGTCAGGCAAACGTGGCTTAATGTCTAGCCAAATATATTCATTCAATTATTTCTTTTCCTCCATTTAAGTCACTAGTTACCTGGAAAATTGAAAGTCTCTCTCTTTTTTCCTCTCTTTATCTCTTTAAGCTTGAAAAATTAGCCCTTTAAAGACAACTACCAGAAGGCATTTGTCAAAAGGCCAATTCTGTTTCTGTATTGTTATTAAGAAAAGGCGGGTGTGTGCACTTTTGTAGTTACGTCTCCTAGGTTCTCTGTAACAGAAGATATTTTAAAAATGATGTCAGTAGGGTGACATCATTAATTGGTCTTCAGTACGGGGAACTACTGTGGAAAATAAAGCCTCGTGCTCAGCACTGGAAGACAAAGTGAGAAAGCTGCTTAGAAGTTTGATTGAGGACATCATGACGCACTGAAGGAAATGTGAGCACTGAGAGGGAGGGACGTGGAAATAGCTGCAGAATGCTTCTGAGGTCCTGAGTCCTATGCCTCTCAGCGTGATAAAACAAAACAAAACAAAAACCAGCACAGAGATAAGAGAAGTAATTGCAGAGCAATAAGGAGACTCTCAAGCCGTAAAGATATTAAACATCTTTCCACTAATGCCATCCTCCTAAATAACATCCTGAAAAATCAAGATGAGCTAATAAATGCCACAGAGCATGTATTTGCTAACATAGAACTTACAAATGTCAGAGTGGAAACTAAAGTTCTGAGAAGGCGTTAAAATCTTAACATAGATGTGAAAATCATTGACACACTACCTGATGCAACTTAATGATTACACTTTCATAAACTATTCCTGTATCTGCGTTTTATTTTACTCTTAAGAAAAGCACTCTGTAAAAAGGAACTAACCTTATTTGAATGCCTAATCCAAAGGATAATTTGGTAGTAAGATTTTTAAAAAATATTTTAATGAGCAACCAAATACTATTTTTTGTAGGCACATCTTCTCCTCCTTCTTACACAGCGTCCTTTTATAGGCTGTTCTTGAATTCTTTGTTCCGTGATTGGAAATAATGCACTGCAGCTTCCTTTAAGGCAAACTCTGCCAACACGCTTCAACTTGTTTGTTCCAGAGCCAAAAATAACCTTTAAGTAGATTCCTGTTTGTTTTGGTGGCATGAGACAATAGAAGTGCCAACACTGTACCCGGGAGCAAGCCCCAGAGATAAAGTTGGAGACTTGAGTATCCCTTGTTTCCTGGCCTTCGAGAAGTTCTTTCACCAGACAAAGCCTCAGTTATAGAGACTGTCACATGGAGGTAATAGTACCTGATACATAGAGAAGGTTTGCAATTGAATGTGATGATGTGAATGGAACTGTCTGAGACCACAGAAGAGTCTCAAATTATTGGCTTCTTTTTTTGGTAAAGATGACACAACACTATTGATAGGCTCTTAGAACACCCATGTAGCTCTTTATAGTCCTTCAAAATGCTTTCATATCAATCATTGATTTTTCTCACAGTAACTTCAAAGCCAGTATTCACCTTTCACCTGACCCTGCAGCCTTGGTGGCTTTTGTGGCCTATTTTGCATCTCACTGAACCTGCTGTCCTCTGGAGTGCTGGCTATCTGTGACATTGCCCCAGCATCCTGGCTGTGCTACCTTGGTCAATTCCTAGCATAAAATGCAAGCCCCTCTCATACTCTATATTGTCATGTAATTATTTCTGCAACTCCACCATGAGCTCAATATGACCAGGAATGATCTCAGTGATACTTGGATTTCTAGTCCAGAGTCTGCCACATTCCAGGAGGCAGTAAATGGTAAGAGTTAATTGATTGATTACTTAGAAGAATGAGCCAAAGGAGAATGGTCATATTCTTAGACAAAATTGAAAATAAACTCTAATAGAAATTCTGTTTGTTCTTGGTCCAATGCTAACTGTAATTTCTTTCCCAATAAATATGATGAGACATCCTACGTCTGTTCTTATTTTTGTCTGTACTGTCATTATGTATATATTACAGTGTCTCACTACACAGACTGGACTCATGGTGATCCTTCTGTTTTCAGCCACCCAAGCACTGGTATTACAGGTGGACCACCACACCCAGTCTCATTCACCATCCCAGCATGCCCCAGGGGCAGGCCCAGCATAGCATGCAGGGGATTGAACCCCAGTCCCCCTACCTGCCTAAGCAGGCACTTTAGTCTGCTGAGCTATCTGGCCAGCCCAATCAGGAACCTTCTTTTTAGCCTAAACCAGCTCTTATCTGGACAACTTCAGAAAGAGCTCACTAAACTGGCTGCCTGTGTTTCTTCCTCCAAACCAGGTTTTATGTGCTCTGGGTCATTCCCACTGTCAACCTGATAAAACCTCACTCTAGTTACCACTAATCCAACTGTTTGCCTAACGTGACAGGGACTCAGATGCAAGCCAAACCCTGGAGCAGGACAGTCCTCCACACTGAAATGTATTCCTCCCTGAGGTACATGTATGTGAACAAGGCTAGGTCCTCTGAGAGTTCAAAGCTGTGAGGTGCTCACTCTTTGATCCTCAGTACAGAGAGCAGCCCCAAGTATATACCAGGTGCTGAGCATGTTGATGGACAAATGGATGAACAAATGCACCCAAGAAACAATTGCAAGCTAGTGCCATGGTTGGGAATTGAACTCTAGGGGCCGGGTAGTCTGGAAGGGTTTTCTGGAAGAGCCAGGACTTGGTACCAAGTTGAGAGGGAGCTAGGATGGGACTTAGGAAGTGGAGAACAAAAAATCATTCTAAAAGGAAAATAGGGATACAGCAACAGCACACCTGCAGGGATTGGCATGCTAAGTGTTCAGGCTGAATGCAGTGATTAATAGCAGCTAGGGGCCCGGCAGGATGGTTCAGTGGTCTAAAGCACCTGCTTGGGAAAGCTTGGGTGGCTTCAGGGACCGCGGTTCGATCCCCGGCACCACATGCTACGCCAGCCCTGCCCTCAGGGCAGGCTGAGGCGGCCATAAAAATGAGAGAATAAACAAAGGTTCTGAAACAAGAAAAAAATAAATAAATAAAATAAAAAATTAAAAAAATAGCTGCTAATGTTGAAGGAGCGAGGAAAGATGTAGAAGATAAGTCTAGAGATTCTGGTGTTAAAAGCCTGTCAGCCATATAGCCAGGCTAGTGCAGGACAGGTTCTGCAGCACACAGAGAACAGGGCAATAGCCAACTCATGGAAATTAGCAAAGAAAATCCTCCAGGAAAAGCCACACAGAATGGGTACTATTTATAAAAGTTTTCTGCCAAAGTCTACAGGCAAAAATACATTTTCTGTATACTATACATGTGATGATACATTACTTATTAACCTTTACTATCTAATTAATTTATTTATGTATTTATTCTAGAACTTGAACCCATGGAGTTCTGGAGTATATACCAGAATTTTTACAACGTTACTGTTTTGGAG
This sequence comes from Myocastor coypus, assembly GCA_004027025.1. Taxonomy (NCBI): domain Eukaryota; kingdom Metazoa; phylum Chordata; class Mammalia; order Rodentia; family Myocastoridae; genus Myocastor; species Myocastor coypus. The sequence goes on along the minus strand of PVJA010001703.1, from coordinate 1,743 downwards.
ACAGAGTCTCGTCTCACCAAATTACCTAGGCTGGCATCCGACCTGTGCTCTGCTTGCTTTGCCCTCTCCAGTAGCTGGCATTACAGGTGTGAGCTGCCATGCTCCACTGTCTTTCATGTTTAAAAATGTTTGGAAATCAAGACTTCACCTGAAAGTGGCAGTTCTATCATGCATGGAAGGATTTCCATTGAAACTGGTCTGTGTTATCATTCCATTGCCCAGAACTGCAGCACAGATTAAAAGAAGGAAACTCTCTTGGGAAGATCCTCTGAGCTGCTGACAATGTCAGAGAAACACTGTCGCTTTCCAGCCCCGGGGGCTATGTTTTGACTTTATCTAATTCTTCTTAGACTGGGTGGGTTTATTAATAAGTGGATTTTTTGGCTCTTTCTAAATGCAGAATTGGCAAACAATTCTTATTCTTTCTTTCTTTTTAAAGAAATCTGTGGGACACCTTTTCCACCATAAAATCGGTTCTCTTCTCCAACAGCCAAATTTTCAAATGGATTTTGTAAATGTGCAAAAACTCAAGGCAAATCTATTTTTAAAAATGTCAGGCTGAAAATAAGGAAAATCAGAAAGGGAACAGGGAACATGATCTGTCAATGCCCCACCGGCCTTCACAGCCGCCTCGTTCTTATGATTAACCTACAGTACTCCCCACAAACTCTAAATCATTCTCACCTTCCCAGGAGTTTGTAAGCTAGACAATTGTGAAGGGGAGCAACTTATAATATTACTGCAAAATTTCACAGTTGAAAGTCAAATAGCAATGATTTTGCTTTGCCAGCCTGACACCACCTTGACCATGTGGAGGAAAGTCCTCAGGCAGGGGAGGCACTCTGCAAAATAGTGAGAGTGATGATGTGGGTGCAAGTGACTGTTCAGCTGACAACGTGTGGGGGACGGTCACGGAGGGCATGCAGGCACTTTTTCTCAATCAAAATTCCATACATTATGGTAACTGGAGAATGAATGCCAGCAGCAACAACAACACAAAACCCCCAGCAGTTATGTCGTGTTTTAGTCTGCATTCTTCAGAAAAGACAGAACCAATATGTTACCCTATTTATACATCTCATAAGCTGTGCCATGTATCTGTGATATATAGTAATAATTACAATGTGTATAATATAAGAAGCTGTGGCTCATGCAATTTTGGAGTCTTGGACGTCTCAGGATCTGTACTTGGCAGCTAGACAAGTGAGAGAGCTGATGATGTCATTTCTAGTATGACTCTATGCCAGTGGCATAGTTCTTATCTAAATCCAAGTCAGAAATCATGAGGAGACAGGCTCCCTAGCTTGGAGACAGCCAGACAGAGAAAACATTTCTTTTGCTGAACCGTCGTGTTTTCTTCAGTTCCTCAGTAGACTGGAGAGATTTGTTTACATTCAGGGGCAATCTGTTTGACCTGTCCATCCGTTCAGATGTTGATCTCATCTAGAACACCACCCTCAAAGACTGAGACTAGCACCTGGAGTCCGGTCAAATTGACAGATTAAATCAGCCACCACGTGAGGGTATTTAACAGTTTTATTTATTTTATTTATTTATTTATTTATTTTTGGCTTTTTGAGACAGGGTCTCACTGTGCAGTTCAGGCTGGCTTTGAGCTCACTTTTGTAGCCCAGGCTGGTCTCGAACTCGCAGCGATCCTCCTGCCTCAGCCTCCCAAGTGCTGGGATTACAGGCGTGAGCCACCACGCCCAGCTATTTAACAGTTTTTTTTTTTTTTTTTTT
>PVJA010001702.1:80366-120641 GCA_004027025.1 Myocastor coypus | reverse complement strand
ATATATATATATATATATATATATATATATATATATATATATATATATATTACCTGAGGAGTGTAATGCTTATTTCTTTTTTGTGTGTATCTTTGCAACCTAATTTTTAAATTTTATATATAGTGACACAAGTGACTGTGAAATATTTAGTCATGCAGAGTATGTGACCAAACCAGAGTATGTGTAAGAAGACTTGCCAATCATGAACTCTGCCCTAAAATGAAGGACCGCAATTTATAATGCATTACCTACAGTTTAATCAGCAATATTAACAAATTTCCACACTTGATCTTAGCCAAAAGGCCGAGAAGTGAGAAATCTGTGGACATTAGCAACAGTAGTTCGTTTCCCTTGTACCTTCTTTTTTCATCGTACAACAATGCTGTATCTGGGTGCCCCTTTTGAGACAATTTATTTGCAAAATGGAGGGTACTATTTGTTTTTAAAGCTTTTGCAAATAAAGGTTTCAGAAATGTTTTGCTACAAAACTATGAAGAAGTCAGGCCTTACCTGGCCTGTGCTGCAGGGTAGTGTGGATTCTGCATAGCATGGTGTCGTGTGGGTTTTAGAATCAGCCCCATTTTAGCTTCATGCCCACCTACACCTACGCCCACTTCGGTCTACATAAACTGTAGCCACAAAACCTTGGTCATCGCTTTTTGTGAACCAGGCTCTTTATCTTTATTTTTTATTTTTTGTCTTTTTGAGACAGGGTCTCACTATGCAGTTCAGGCTGGCCTTGAGCTCACTTTGGTAGCCTAGGCTGGTCTCGAACTCGCACCAATCCTCCTGCCTCAGCCTCCTGAGTGCTGGGATTACAGGCATGTGCCACCATGCCCGGCTTTCTTAATCTTTAAATCAATAATCATAATAACTAATTTAGAGGGTTACGGTGAGGATTACAGGACACTGCATTCATAGATGACGGTCATCTGGTTCATGGTAAGCCTGCAGTTTTTCTTTAAAAAATAATTTAGTACTGTTAGATAAATTAGCATTTTAAAACATTTACTGACTAGATTATTAAAAAACCTGAAATGAATTCCAGTAGTAATTTGTTTATATTATTCTATAGCACAATTTTATTAAATTGGGGGAATTCTTACACTTATGTTAAAATTCTACATGTTTGGACAGAGATGAGACCAAAAATGTGCATTCCTTAGGCAATGTACAGGTGACTGCAGTAGACAAGCTATAGACATAAAATAAATAGTCAGCAATTGAAAAATGTGTCAGGCAGCAAGTTTAGGGAGACTATGAACCCTGAAAAGGAAGTGAGATCTAGGAGAGAGGAGGAGGAAGATGGGGAGAGAGAGAAGGGGGAAGGGAGAGGGGGAGGGAGGTGAAAAGAGAATGAGTCCGCTTGGCTAGAACAGAGCGTTTTACATTGCTCTTAGAAAGACTTTCAAGGAAAGAGCAGAGAGACAGAGTGTAGTTTTATTTCTCATAGAAAGAAGAGCAAGACAACCTGTTCCAGAGCCAAGAGCGAAGACGTAGAGGGGGAACATAGTTTAGGAATAACTTGGGGGACATTTTGAATTCCTCCATAGCACAAAATCGTCAGGGTGGCCATATTAAACACAGAAATTTTACTTTTTCCTAGACCAGCTGGCTGGCATTAAGAGTTTTGTTGAAGAGTTTGATAAATCATTCTATGTGAGTCTTCACACATAATGAGAAGCAGGCCAGCTGAGGACAAGTGAGATAAGGAATTGTAGACATGAACCTGAACAGTGAACTCTGAATTACACTAAAATTACTAAGTTTATAATCATCATTCAGTGGCACAGTGCTCATTCTATAGAGACTGCCAAAGGGCAAAGGATCCTGCATGCAACTGCATTTTAAAGAATTCTAAAATGTAACCAGAAAATTTAGAGATTAGTTAACTTCTTCCCATTTGAATACTTTCTTTTATAATTTTCTAAAGGCAAGTTTTCATGAAGTGCCTTCCTAGACATTGAATGATATTTTAAAAATAGAACTCTTTCTTCTCAGAGAGACCTGAGACGTTTAATCTTCTGAGGGCAGTAGCCATACTCACATGTATGGAATATGAGTTGCAAGTTGTCACTCTACTGATGCTTTCCTAGCTGCAGCTCCAGTCCTCACTTGCAAGCATGCTTCTGTTATTATTCCCATTTTACAAATGTGGCAAGTGAGCTTCAAGGAATTAATTAACTTGCCTGATTGCCCACAAGAGTTTATGCCTTGAGACTTATACTCTTACTCAGATTCATCATGGATATACATCAGAATAGTTCATCCAGCTCTCCACCAGACCTATCAAGGGATGAATCACTCTTTAATGATGAATCCTGAGGGTCTCTTAATCTAGAGTACACACGATATTTTTCTAAGTCTTTTTTGGGATACATGTCTACCCCATGCCCAATGATTAATACAAATGCTTAAATATTTGCAGCATTGGGGAAGAACAGTCTTATTAGACTAATTGGTTTGGTTAAAATATACAATTATATTTTAGATGAAAAAGACCCTGTGTAGAGAAATCCTTGTGTATGACTAGATTGCAGTTTGGTATTTCAAGGTGTGAAGTCAGTAGTGTCACGGTTTCTTAATGTGTCCTGTCCTGACAAGCAAAAGTCCATAGTCTTAAGTCACAGAACCACGTAAGATTCATTCTTTTCTTTTCAACAAGGTGTCCCCAGAATCCAACCATCATAAAACAGATAGTATTCTCTCTGTTCTACAGTGTAATAAGTACTCATGTTGCCTCAGGGGATTCTCTAGCTATAGTTTTGAAGATGTCCCTCCCTGAATGGTGTCACCTAAGTAGAATATAGAATCTTTAGACATATTTTTTCTCAGCAGCCTGTAATATACTATTACAGTGCTTCTAACAGTTCATAGCTTCCTTTTGTCCAAACTCAGTAAATGCAACTCCTTACGCATGAAAGAATTCAATTAGACCTCAATGAGATGTACATGCACATAGCACCGGCAAGACCTTTGTTCTCTGCTCGCCCCATCAGTCCATTAAAAAAAAAAAAAAGAAAAAAAAAAAAGAAAAAACATGACAGGGGCTAAAAGAAAGATCACAAATAGGCCAGGACTACTGCTGAAAAGGGCACAAAGTTCAAAGCCTCCCTACAGAGGACAATACCATCTTGATAAAAAAAAGACAGCAGGTGGTCGTTTTAGTTACTCTTTACAGCTTATTTCTAGGTAGCTACGTACATTCGAATTAATGGAGCTGCAAATGTAAGAACCATATTCTAGGTTGAATTTTTGAAATTAGCTATGCATTTATTTTAATCAAACAGAGCAGATGATCAAATGTATAACACTGCTTATTGCTTAACCAAGAGAAGTAATGTAGGTATGACTAAGACATAATATAATGGGAAGCATGTCTTATATGTTCTACATTTTAAATTTCATATCTCGTTATTTCCTTTTTAAAAATAGTAAGTTGTGATAGTTGTTGGTCAAATAGTAATAATATATTTTATCTTTGATAAATCTCATCTTTTACAGCTAGTACTTTATGTCTAAGTTTTTTTTTTTTTTCCCCAAGAAGAGCTCCAGTATTACTGAAAGTGTGTACATCGGCTTCTAGTTCTTCTTTATAGTAAACCTTAATCATATGCTTTAAATGAAAGGCCACTTAAATGATAACTGTAATGAGTCTGACTTCTATGGCCCAGAAAGCTTTTCTAAGTAGCTGCTATGAATAGGTTAAACATCTCATTGGCATAGACATGAGTTCTGCACAGTTTTGCCGCTACAAAAAAACAGTCATTCAATGTGGAGATTTTCCACCAGAATGAAAAATGAACATGTGCCTGCTCTATTTTCACTTTCTCCAAAGTACAGGAATAAAAAATAAGTATCCTTTCTCCTACAAGTTACTTTGATATCATAACTAAGGGGCAGATCACTTAAATGCTGGTACTATCTGCTTATTATGTCATCAGGTTTAAATTACATTAGCTAAGTAGCTGCATAGGCATGCACCATTAATATGGTCTAATTTTTATCGTCAGAATTTGTCATTTTCATAGCTGCTCAGTTTCACAAAGGTTTGTTTACCCAGAGCCAAAAAATGTCTAGTTTTCATAGCACAAAACTATGATTCTAAGCCCCACCATCCTCTTCTTCAGCCTGGGCTGGACAAATATCCTTACACTCAGTGGAAACTTTCCAATATATTATTTCTGTGATAGTATTGAAAGACACTCTGTTTCACACTTGGATTGCTTCCTGAAATGAAATGTAAACCCTGTCTTACACAGTGCACCTATAGGGTGATTTCCAGGATAAATGTGCTAGTTCATAAGCTAGTAAGAAGGAAGAAAAACTCAGAGCTGTAACTTTTATTTCAAGGCTCTAGAACATTTCTATGTGGTGATCCTTGGTGAAGGAGAAAAAAAAATCAAAATTATACCCCAAAGAACATTGAAATGAAGTCTTAAATCATGTCTAGATCATGTCCTATTGCAGTGTTTTATTAAACAGGGATGGAATTGACACACAGTGGGGCAATAATATGTTTGTCTGTCAAAATAAAACAAACAAACCTACAAAAAAAATCCACTGACTTAACCCTAAAGATTTGAGTGTATCCTACTAGTCACATGAATAACATGTTCATAAATACAGGCTTCTATGTTTCTGAGCTGCAGAATCTATTCATCTTCATGTTTTTTCTTTCTTTAGCATAAACAGAAAAAAGCAACACTATAAAAAATTTAAATAATGGAAGTTTAAGAAAAACTTAGGAAATAACATAGTAGATTAATTCATGATTATACTATAAAATATATTTTAGATTATTGTTTGGAAATGTAAAAAATACAAATTGATTTCATGTCAGTATTATTGTTTATATAATTGATAATTGCTAGTCTGCATCATGAGTACATGGGTTTCAGACAGTGAAATGTTTTTGGATTTGTAGGATGAAATTCCTGAACATTTTCTAATTGTCAAACTACTGCTGGAAAAATCAGTCTCACAGGTTATTAGAGATTAGGAGAAATCAATAAAATGTCACTAAACATATTATTAAATTAAATTTCTAAAGGACTTCTGTTTTTTTCTTTCTTTCCTTCTTTCCTTCTTTCTTTCTTTCTTTCTTTTTTTTTTTGTATTCTAGGAAAGAGTCTGCAGAGTGTTCAGGGTCTCACTACTAGATGGGACTTGTAGTGATCTGCCTGTTTATGACCTCCCAAGAACTGGGATTACAGGTATGCAACACCACACCTAGTCTCAATTGCCATCTCAGTGCATTCTGGGAACGGGGCTGGCACAGCAGTCTAAAAGGACTTCCAAGGAGTTCTATAGTGCATATTGCTCTAAGGCATTACTCCAAGACATAGTATTTTATTTTATTTTTTTATTAATTTTTATGAGAAATAATAGCAATGAGTCTGCTTCAAAACAGATTAGTGGGACAGTTTCAATAATTAATACATTACATATTGTTGTCTTCATAGTAGTTATTCAGAGTACAGGATGCAGACATGATATCTTGTCTAAACAATATTAGTGCACATCTTTTTTCTCATTGAACTAAGAAAGGAGCTGTATATCTCTCATATTTTGTATATATATATGTCTATTCACTACGTAATGGTCCTTCATTTATATCCACCCTTTTTCCTTTTGTTTTGTCACAGATGTGTATTCCATTGTTGTTAGAGAAGTTATATTTGAGGAATCCTTTAGAGGACCTCTTCCTACTTGATGTCAGTTCAAATATTGCATATACTTGAATTCAGCAAAATAACCCAAAATAGTCCTATAGTCTGTAATAGTAGTGGACTGGCAGAGCTGGAAATGGCAGAAGTTGTTGACTTAAGCCTTTTAAGGCTTGGAACATTAATATGGCATTACTTTTTATACGTTTTGGTTATTCTTTTCTGCTGGATGGTTAAGACCAAGACCAAAGCTAGACCTATATAGCTAAAAGTGTAACTTTTGTATCTGACAAGGTCAGTCAAATCCCCTCAGGATTTACCCAGAAATCATGTGCAGCAGTTTGTAGATATTTGTGAGTGTCAGCCATCTGGATGAGTCATGCCATTGTTTGACCAATTTGCTTTCTGTGAAAGCCTGAGAGAATGAGAATGCTTTCTCTCTAGGTGACTGTCCTTAGGTACACTATATATCATTGATCTCTTTTCTCTGTGGCCTCATAATCTCCTTGAACAGGAAATTTGGGATGCCACTGAGTTATAGGATGTCACAGTACAGGTTCTCTTATGTCCTGAGTTCTCACCGACCTTGAAGGTGTAGGGCCAAAATATTGGCTATTCTGTAGCCCTTCTTTTTCTCTAATTTTTGGTCTGCAAACTTTAGTTGTTAACCATCCAGAAGAGAAGCTTAGTGATATTATTACTCTATAACAGAGGCAGTTGAGCTAACATCACTATCTGTCTAAATGTCAAACACTTTAGACATAACATGGAACAGGTATGTTCCAACAATCATTGATATTTTAAACTTTAAACCCCTACACAACGTGAAAAAACCAATTACACATTTTTACACAGAAATTTAGACATCTAACAATATACAATATTGTAGCAGGACAATCATACGACATTCCTTCTTGTCTCTTGTTTTCTTTTGTTACCTTTTTAAAACAATCATTTACTTGAGAAAGAGTATAGCAATAACTGCTACTCAAGCATGGTTTTAGTATTACACATTGCTGTCCTTAGTATAGTTGCTTTGATCACAGATATCAGCATGTATAGTGAGTAGAATTCTTAAGGTGAGAGTTGCAAAAACCTCATGAAATTCTTAGAACCATTGCTTTAACCATCCTGTTTATATAAATGTATGGTTTTATCCCTGCCATGTTTCTTAACTTTTCTCCTTGCTCTCTCTTCATTGTTTAATCCTGAAGTTCTCACTTTCCATTTAACTGTGTTATACCTTTCAATTTTTATTTCTTCTCTTTAGTTCTTACCCTAGGGAGACTATACAATATTTACATATGTGAGTCTGGTTTATTTCACTTATGAGTATATCTTGCATGGATTTATATATGAAGGTTTCATATATAAATTTATTTTTCTTTATATCTGAGTAGTACTCCATTGTATAAAACACCACTTTTTTCATTCATTCCTCAGGTGATGGGTATTTTGGCTGTTTCCAAGATTTGGCTATCACAAATTGTGCTGCTATGAACATAGGTGCAAATATAATACTATGATATGATGTTTTTAGTTCTTTTGGGAAAATTCCCAGTAGAAGGATAGCTGGATTGAATGGGATTTCTAGTCCTAGATTTTTAAGGAGTCACCACATTATTTTCCATAATGGCTGTACCAGTCTTCATTCCCATCAGCAGTGGAGAAGGGTTTCTTTTTCCCCAAAGACTCTCCAACATTTGCTGTTGGTTGATTTCTTCATGATAGTCATTCTTTCTGGGGTGAGATGGTATCTAAGTGTTGTTTTAATTTACATTTCATGGATGGCTAGTGATGTGAAGCATTTTGTCATGTATTTATTAGCTTCTAGTATTTCTTCCTCTGAGAAGTGTGTATACATCTTGGATGTCCATTTCTGGATAGAGTCTTTAAATTTGGGGGGCCTTAGTGTTTTTAGCTCTTTATAAATTTTAGATAGAAGACCTTTGCCCGAGTGCTTATTAGTTAAGACTTTTTCCAAATTTGTGGATTGTCTTTTCACTCTTGGTCATTTCTTTTGACATCCAGAAACCTCTCAATTAAGGAAGGTCCTAGTTGTTAATTCTTTCAAGTATTACCCATGCAGTTTGATTTTGTTCATTAACTGTTTGCCTACCCTAATCTAGTCAAGATTTCCTCCTACTTTCTCTTCCAGGAGATTTAGTGTTTCACTTTTAATGTTTAGATATTTAATTCATTTTTACTTTAATTTAGTGCATGGTGATAGACCTGGGTCAGGTTCTAGTTTTTGTCATGTAAAGAGTTAGTTTTTCCACACCATTGGTTAGAGAGGCTATCTTTTTTTCTAGGAAGCTTGTTTGGCCCCCTTTCTCAAAGTGAAGGTCATTGAATGTGTTTATAGTTGCTCTGCATCTTCTAATCTATTTTATTCATCCTCAGGTCTATTTATCTTGGAGTTACAGGTCTCCAATGGGGTTGCAAGCAGGATGTCATTTGCCACCACGGTTCTCTCCAAAGAATTCTGACGGTTCTCGTGAGAGTGAAAAAAGAGGAAGCCACATTTTTATGCTTGATCTATGCCTTGAAGTTCACACAGCTTTACTTTCACTTTTTCAGTGCATTAGAAGTGAGTCATTAAGTCATACCCAAATTTAAGGAGAATTAAGAGAATTAGGCTTCCCATTTTAAAGGAACTTGTTAAAACTACAAAAGTAAATTTCTTGCCTTTAAGAACATCACCCAAGTCTCCTGATTCACCATATTTATCCAGAAATCCTGTGTGAGCATTGATTGCAACATTCTAGGGCAGGTCCTTCATCAAGTTACAAGTCAAGGAAATTCTAGTTCTATAATTTTTAAAACTTAGCCTCTTCTGACTGAAAATTTTCTTTTGCACTTGAAATCCCTTATGTAAATCTTTGTAACTTTCCGGAAGTTTAAAACATTGCCAAGATGCTTACAGGTATGTATTTGTGAGTAGCTGCTGTCCATCCTCACAGTGAAGTATGGAGCAGAAGATCCCTCTGCCTGCCCTCTGCCTAGATGCAGTGGTCTGGAAGGGGATGAGCCATGTTGCCATATTCTTTTACTTGTGACAATTGAAATGATCTTTAAATTGTTTAGGGGAATAAACCAAAATTTTTGCTGCAGAAATGTAAAATTACATTATCCCAGCAACATAGCTGGCTAAATGAAAGTTTAAGGATTATTTTTTGTCTTCTTTGTCTGATTTTATTTTGTAAAAGATTAAACTTTTCACATATCCTCAGGCTTCACGTTTGTCATTTTAATGTCTATGTAATGGTTCCCTGAGAGGATATACCACAGATTATATAACCATCTCCTAATTGTTAGCCATTTGTAATGTTTCTGATTTTTCCTTCCAATTCCACAAATAATTTTGTATCAAGATCTTTCTATACAAATAATTTTTTTTTCTCCTAATATTTCAGTCTTTTCCTTAGGGCAAACTTTCCCAAACTGGATTATGTATTCAAAAGAAATGCACATTACAAAACTTATTATGGAAAATTTCAGCCACACAAAAACAAAGATAATAATGTAGTGATCTCATTGTGCCTATCTGCCAAGCTTCAGCAGTTATAAGCCATGGCTATTCTTCTTCACTACATCCCCACCTGTCCTCTAAACTGAGATATTTTGGAGCAAATCCCAGACATCTGTAGTTTCAGATATGATAATTTTTAGACTCAATCTCAATTGTTTTATTGACTTCCAGAAATTTGAATGAATTTTCAATTTTTAACCCAAACATGCCATGACTCCAGAAGAATGAAACAGAAAAAATTGACAAATCAAACTTCATCAAAATTAAAAATTTTACCATGACATGGATTTAACATGGTGATGAGGACAAAAAGACATAATTACATACTAGGAAAAAATATTTACAAATCATATATCTGGCAAAAAAATATACTGATACCATATTGTGTGTGTGTGTGTGTGTGTGTGTGTGTGTGTGTGTGTGTGTGTGGCCGGCTCAGCTCACCCTAGGTGTGGCGCTAGAGGCCATGTGATGCTGGGGATTGAAACACAGTCTCTTTGCACTGGCTTAAGCTTGCCTAAGCAGGCTCTTTAGACTGCTGAGCTATCTCACCGGCCCCGAAACCCTATTTTGTATAAATATATACAATATTATAGTGAATTCTATCAGTCTAAAAATAAAATAAACTCTGGAAATTCACGAGAAAATGAGCAAAAGAAAAATTTCACTGAAGAGGATATAAATTGGCAAATGAACTCATGAAATTGTGCTCAACATAGTAGCTATCTGGGAAATGCAAATTAGGACCACAATGATCAGTCTACAGACATATTGGAACAACCGAGGATTTTTGGTTTTTTAATTTTTTTTGGTATGGGGTCTCACTACGCATCTTGGGCTCATAGTGATCCTCCTGTTTTTGGCCTCCCCGGGCTCTGATTACAGGCGTGCACCACTCACCTGGGCTCACTCCCCATCTCAGCACACCCAGGGTTGGGACCAGCACAGCATGTTGTGCCAGACATGTGGCAAATGAGTTTTTTTTTTTTTTTTTTTTAAACAGTGTCAATACTAAATGCTTCTGAGGACATAGAGAAACTGCATCTTTCACTCAGTGCTGATAAGGTGTAAAATGTATCTACTTATTCTGAAATAGTTCATCAGTTCCATAAGAAAGACTGACCACAGTGTGTGTTTACCATATGACCAGCAACGACACTTCTGGATGCTTACCTAATAGAAATAAAAACTAAGTTCACACAAAAGTCTATTCACAGAAGCTTAATTCTCAATAGCTGCAGACTGGACACCCCCCCAATCTCTTGTTGCATGAATGATGAAAGAAGGTGATGTGACCATTCCACTGATTATTCTTCAGAAATAAAAAAGAAGAAACTCTTGATACTTGCAACAACCTGGATAAATCTCAAATCATTATCCTAAGGGGGAAAAACACGAAAAGATCACACAATGGCTTATTCTGTTTATATAACATTTTTGAGATGATGGGAGGGTCATGGGAGAATTTTTGTGGTGATGAAATAATTTCTGAATGTCCTGGTGGTCTTAGGGTAACCATATTTATGGATATGATAAAATTGCACAGAGCTACACAAACATGTTGTATCACTGTCAACTTCCTAGTTTTGATGTTGTTCTTCAGTTAAGTAAAGATACACCTACTAGGACAATACTGGTGAACCCATGGCACATATGCCACAGTGTGCTATTGGTATCACTGAAATCTCTAAAAGGTTTGCAATAGGAGGACCTGAGTAAAGGATAAATGGGTTCTTCTGTAGAACATTTGTAACTTCTAGTGAATCTATACATGACTATTTCAAAATAAAAAGTCAAAATTCAAATATTTTATCCGTTTTAGTTTTAATTTCACTCTGTTTTTAGATGGAGTGGGTCATAGAGACCTGTAATGCTGAAGTTTTGCTCTTGTTGTAAAAAAAATATAGCAACCATCCCTTTAGAAATTTTCAAAAGTTATTTGGAAACATCAGTGCATGGTAGAAGGTGGAAGGCATTGCTTCATATCGAACTGATTTAAGGGATCTTGGCAGATTTTCCTATTAAGACAGAAGTTTTTCAGGACATCTTATGAGTAGATGTGATTCAAGTCATAAATATTATCTCTCTTTTTTGATATATTTAGTGCAGGGTCTACAGGGTCCCAATACACAGACCAAACTCACAGTGATCCTCCTGTGTTCAGCCTCCCAAGTGGGATTACAGGCACGCACAACCACACCCAGCCTAGGATCTCTTTTTTTTTTTTGTTAAAAGTCATTTTCCATAGGAAAAAGCATGTTGATAGGAGGACTTATTCATTAGATAAGAAGCTTTGAAAGATATCAGCAATGTGCTTTTCTATATCTTGGAACTCAACTTGTGAATCATCAGACATGTGATACAGGAGAGACCTAGCGACATGAGCAGAAGAAAAGAAACACATGCAATAAAAACATTTGGGCAGTCTCATATCATAGCAACTTAGGGGCCTGGCGGGATGGCTCAGTGGTCTAAGGCACCTGCTTGGGGAAGCTTGGGCAGCTTCAGCGACCACATGCTGCACCAGCCCTGCCCTCGGGGCGGGCTGAGCTGGCCATAAAAATGAGTGAATAAACAAACAAAGGTTCTGAAACAAGAAAAAAAAATAAGTAAAATTTAAAAAAAAGACAAAAAAATAGCAACTTAGTTATGAGGAAATACATTTATGTTCATCTGCAACACATAAATACACACACACACACACACACACACACACACACACACATGAACACTTTCACTAGGAAGTATAGTGCAGTTGGGATCCCATCACTACTACTCTGACAAGAACTAAAACCTGTTAACAAGTCTCTAGTCTTTGGATCCAACAGGTTTCTTTCTAGTTTCCTGTTTTGCTTTTTAGGGTTATTTCACAATCAGCTTCTCAATTTGTTTTGGGTTTTAGTGCCGACCTCTTTCTTGTTCCATCCTCTGTCTCCTTGACTGTTCTTACCCCCAGTTTTCAGTTTGCGCTTCCCCCCAACATCACTGATACGTTGGGTTCTCCAAACTGAGGTCCTTGGCACTCTACTCTTCCGTGCTTGCACGATCTCTTTAAGGAATCCTATAGGTCTCCATCAATATGGCTTCCAATCTAAACTTCTACTATTGCTATTATTTTAAATTACAAGCCACATGTCCAATGAGCTGACGTTAATTTTCACTAGCATGTTCTTGAAGTCCCTATGTTAAGGCAGAATTCATTATCTAACTTTCTACCTTTGTTCCTTCCTGTTATTTCCCACATTGCTATACATAAGAAGCATCGATGTCAGAAATAATGTGACTCGAGCTTTGATTTCACTATCACTTGCCCGACTTCTTTCTAACCCTCCTCTGTTGAAGTCCTTTGACCATCCTTCTCCTCCTGTCCATTGTCTCACCTCATAGTTCGAAACATTTTCATGTCTTGCCTTGTGCATTTCAATAATCTCCTGATTTTTCTTCTTGCCCCTAGGCTCGTAACTTCTTTCTGCTCACCATGAATCTGTCCTCTACACTTTACCCATGCTTTCTTTAAAGTACACATCTATTTATAATGCCCTCCTGTTGAAAACACAACAGTAGTTTTTGCAATGATGACAAGATAAAGTCCTTCATGAATTGATCTATCAGTACTTACACTTTCCACTCACCAACACCTTTCTTTAGCCACGCCCAAAAGTTGGCAGTTTCTCCAGACTAGAAGTTACCCACCTCTGAGCCATTCTCATCCAGTGCCTCTGCTTAGATACACCTGCCCCTCTCCACCTTCCCCACCTCCAGAATTCCACTTACCTTCCAGACTTCACTGCCTGCTTTCTTAGATCCTCAAGTATACTTGATTATTCTCTCCTTTTTGTTATCCTTGCATTCTCTAGAATCTTCTACTCTATGATCTACATTAGTGTATCAGCATGACTTCTTTTACTGAACTATGAGGTTTCTGATGTCGGGTTTGTCTTTGAATTTCCCTCCTGAGCAAGGTGTCAGGTGCAATGTAAGAAGCCAATAACCACAGCCAGTATTTCCTGGGCAGTTACCGCATGCCATATATTATACTAATCCATCTGAACACACTTCCATTTAATCTACACTCCAATTTAATCTATATAGAGCTAGGTTCTATTTTGCTCCCACATTACAGATAGAGAAAGATTACTTAAATTATGATTAAAAGTTCTTAAGGTGCACTTGATGAATATTTATTGAATAAAATATATGAAATGAATGAATGCCAACTCTTCAACCTTCTTTCTGTAAATAAGACCCTGAGCTAACTCTCAGAATTTAATTTATTATGGAAAGGCTACCAGCTCCATTGGGCACCCTGGTGCAAATGATTACATTTTATGAGTGGGAGAGATACTGTAACCTCCTTCTCACTATCATGGGCCATTTTCTGATTCCAAGCACATTCCAAGATGTGCACCTATAATGGGCCACAAACAATTTTCACATAAAGGACACATTTTGTGGCTATTTGGTGGGCTTGTTTATTTGCTTGGGGTAGGAAATGATTGTTGACTTCTAAAGCCAAACCCAAATATAGATTTAAAAGTCTTATATTAAAATCTTGCCCCCTTTCTAATATGAATCTTCACAAACAGTTCTTCAGGAGACTTGCTTATTTTTAAAGGGCCTCAAATACAATACTAGGCCCGTATTTGAATTCTAAAAGAATGAACCATCAAGAAGAAAAAAACCCTGAATTTGACATTAGAAACCTAAATTGAACCCCAGTATATAACTAAACACATGACTTTGCATGCATTGTGTAACATGCTTTTGTTTCTTTTTTTCTATTTTAGAGAAAGGTCTACAGGGTGTTCAGCGTCTCACTACTAGTTCAGGCTCACAGTGATTCACCTGTGTATAGCCTTCCAGGAGCTGGGATTACAGGTATGTGCCACCATGCCCCGTCTGAATTTTGTAACATGTAGTCTTTGTTTTTTATTTTATTTTTATTTTTTATTTATTTATTTATTTGTTGACAAATCATCAAGTAAGAACACTAGTACCTGGTCAGCCTGAAAGCTCAGCAGAATAAAGTGGTTACCTAGGCAGAGCACAGCCGCTGGAGTTCGATCCCTGGTGCGGGGTGCTGGCCCTGCCCCTGGGGCGCGCTGAGAGGGCAGTTGAGACGGGGTGTACTGGTGCACACCTGTAATCCCAGTGCTTGGGAGGCTGTACACAGGAGAATCACATGAGTCCAATCTATGTAATGAGACCCTGAGCACCTGTGGAGACCCTGCCCTAAATACAGAACAAAAAGAACCCTGGTACCATGGTACCCGATCTTAAATACATGAGGACACTGTCCATAGAAGAGATATATTTTAAGGATTTTAAATAGATAATGCATGATATCATATAAATGCCCTTTTACAACCAAGGACTGGGCTTTTTTCTTTCATAGACCACAAAGATTAAAAATGGCCACAGAGGATAACTCAAATTGCTCCGCCAAAACATTCAATTCTCAGTTTATATTAGAAGTATTCAGCTAAATATTATCAGAAGTGTACTCTAAACATGTATTTGACAAATTGAAAAGTAAGTACATTTTGAACTTTTGCACTTTTAAGAGTTCAAATTCCACTTGGCTGATAGTTTAGAAAACATAACATTTTAAGTCAGGCTCAGGGTACATAAACAAAAGCTAAAATACAATATTGTTTTTTAATATATTACATGTATACAAGTAAGAAATGTGGAATTATAAAGGAAAAACTATAGGGAAGGGACCCATGCCTCTAAGTAACATTGATGAGGATTTATTGCATGCTACTCTCATTCTGCGAGCTGCCAGCCCCAGTGTTTAATGTTCCAGCAAGTCCTCCTGCTTTGGACTTGGCTGTAGTCATTTTTGTTAGCTATTTTATTTTCATGTTAGTTGATAGTTGTCTTTTTCGTTTATTTGTCTTTTGTCTCATTTAGGGAAAATGGTATGTCTTTCTCAAACCCTGAAAATTTTGCAACTCTTATAAATCTTTTCTTCTAGAAGTATAGTGTCATAACCATTAATGAGTTTTAAATGTCTCATTCCTCCAAGGAGATTTTGAAGTTTACCTACACAAAAAGTCAGTGCATAGCTTCAGCAATTATTTACTGCCTCCAACCAGAGCACAAGAGTTATAATCCTACGATCTCTTTTAATGCATTGATAGCCCTGTCTTTATCCTCTCTCTGTCTCTCTCTCTCACTCCCCTCTTTCTTCTCTTTGTGCCTGTGCCTCTCTGCCTATCACCTCTCTTTCTTAGTTTCTCTGTCTCTTTGTCTCCGTTTCTGTCTGTGTCTCTGTCTCTGCCCGTCTCTCCCTGTCTTTATCTCTCTGTTTATTTGTTTTGGCTTGGCTTGTCTGTCTGTCTGTCACACACACACACACACACACACACACACACACACACACACACACCCCTTTTGAAAACTAGAAGCAAATGGGATTAATTTTTACTATCCTCTGTTATTATACCCCAAATTTGCCTAGCCCTATCTATTGCAATGAGTAGTGGTTAAAAATATCCCTATTTTATTTCTTTGTTTGTGTTTTATTTATGTAAGTAGGTGTAAATTGCATAGCTCTCATAAAAAGGTCATTACTAGTGTCACTAGCTGTATCACATATATAACACCGTGGAGTACATATCTCCAACTAGCAGTTTAGCTTTTCTAAACACTAGTTGAAATGTTACATTAATTCCCAGCACAACAATACCGCTGTATCATGTAAAAACATTTTCTAAAATGCTCTGATAATAAAGCCATGGTAGCAGAAATAAAATACTCTTAACCTGGCAATTCATCACTTAGAAAACAATTTTCCCAGATGATATATTGCCAAGATTCAAGCTGCTAGATGTGCATAAAAAGAGACCACATATTGTTCTGGAACCATAATCTAGTATTACTAGACAATAAAAAGACAGATGTACCAGCAGCCTTTGGATTGAACATAATTATTTAAAATATCCTTAAATAGCTTCCCCCAAAACTTATTTTCATTTAAGAATGTTTGAGCCTGCTTTCTTTTTTTCAAACTATTCTTGTCAAAGATTAATTTGAATTAATCCCAATTTTCAGCTGTACAATTCGCTGCATTCTGATTAACCCTCAGAAAATCTCCTCAATACTATGCGAAGTTGTAAGTCTGTATCATTCAAAACTTACACGCATCAGTGTTCCACTCCCAACTCCTACAGAACGGCAAATGTCTGAGCAATGGCCGTCGTCCTGACGATGATGGCGTTTGGCAGCTACTCACAACTATGGCTCTATGTGTATATAAGGAGAGTTTTTGCCAGCGTTCCCTGAGCAACGACTGGTGTTTATACTTAGGACTAGGTAATATTCTTTAATGAAGTAAGTTTACGTTTGATAGTTTTTTTACCCCCCACCACCGCACATAAAAGCTATAAACAGCCACAACCCTGTGAAAATGGAATGGCCTGCTATGACCCTCAGGCTGAAATTTAAGAGTTTTCTGCTGCTGATTCATTCTCATTCCCATGGAAACAGTCACCAGGAATGATTCCGCTGTCATTATTTTCAAGCACTTACTCTGGTCCCGGTGATCTGGTGCTGTGTCTACAGAAGTTAGAGAAGAAATGAGCATCAGTCTTATAGAATGAACTCAAATGATGTCAGCTGGTAAGCTGACCGTGAGATGCTTTCCAAGGAATGTGTCTTTTGAACATCTGTAATTTAATGTGTTCCTAATTATAAAAAGAATGTCCTTTGTAAAAACTCAGGAAAGGCACCTTAGAAGCTACAAAGAGTTATCACCTATGGAAAATTGGGAACTGGGCCAGTGGGGAATTAGAACAGACATTTTATACTTTCTTTTTTAATTTTATATTACAGAAAATTTTAAACAAAGGAACAATGGAAGAGTACAGTGAGTTGTTATGGACCCATCGCCCAGCTTCAACCTTTATTAACTCAGCATCAATCTTACTTGATTGATACTCCGAACATCCAAAGAATTGTCCTGAAGTAAGTTTCCAACACCATATAGCTTCATCCTCAAATATTTAGCATTCATTTTAAAATATAACAACACTTTAAAAGCTATAAATATAATATTATTATAGCTTAACATTTTAGCAGTAATTTAAAATATAAATCAGCTGGTTTCAAACTTGTTTTCAACTTTATTTTCAAAAACAATCAGACATATACTATGCCTTATTGGAGATCCCTTATAGTCGGGTGTTTTCACACAATGTCTTTGTTGATTTTTTGCCTAGTTGCTATGGCATGCAAATTCTCATGAAGTCAAAGTGTGGTTGCGCTGACAATGGAGCTGCTTCCCCAGTCTGTTCTTCTCCCAGTAAAAACATTTTTATTAAAGTAGATACCATCTGCCAATAAACTATTTCTCATACTGTAAAAGTTCTATTCACTAAAGTGAAACTTCTTTAAGCCTCTACCCAAGTGGATTCAACAGTGCTGGTTACTGTTTTAGACTTTTACATAGACTAGGATATTTTTAAATAAGATCCTACAAAATTAAAAAAAATTTAAATATTTTTCACATCATAATCCAGGTAATATCCCTGGATAGTATTTGATCAGTACTTTTCTTAATGGTCTCCTCTCTGTCTCTCTCTCCCCCTCTGTCTCTCTCTCCCTCTCTGTCTCTCTGTTTCTCTTTCTCCCTCTCTGTCTGTCTGTCTCTCTCTCTCTCTCTCTCTCTCTGGCCTTATGCATGCCAAGCACATGTTCTGTCACTGAACTACACGTCTCAGTCTCATATCTCTTTTAACCTGTAGCTTCTCCCACACTTTCATTTAACATTTTTCCTCTTGAAATCTATTATTTAAAAGACTAGTCTTATAAAGTTTCCTACATGCTAGCTTTTATTGATGGCTTCCATGGTGTCATTTTTCATGTTCTCCTGTTTCCAGTGTATCTATGCACTAGAGATTAGATCTAAAGGTTTAAGCAGATGCAAGTTTGACACTTTGACAAGATTTCATATATGGTGCTCTATTCTTCCACTGAGAGTAGAAAATGTACCTTTTATTTAATGGTAGAAGACTACTGAACATGATTTACATTCAATATTTCATATAGGATCTGAAAACAAGTAAATGACTCATGTATTCAAAATGTTCTTGAAAAAGAAGTTCCAGAAATTAGGAAAGTAGCGCAATAAAACCTCATGTTAATGTGATAAGTAGAATGAATGAATCAGTGAATCAATGAATCAACGAATCAATCAACAACACAAAGGCTGAGCCAGCCTGTATAACTAGCCCACCCGGAGTTCTGGAAATTCAACCAGGCCTTCTAAATTCAGTCTGGTCCCAGATGTGGTTTGGTGCCACCTGGTGGTGTATGTCTACTCTGAAGTAAATATTGATGATTCAGGGTCCTATGGATGCCTGCAACTTCCAGAACTGCAATCGTGATTCCAGCAATTTTTTTAACGAGCTGGTGCTATTTTGCCAATCCAGTCTTGGCTGTGAGACTATTAGGGATAATGGAACACGTACTTTAAGCTTTTTAATTCTCAAGAAGGGAGTGAATGCCATTCTCTTTAGGAGGCTCTCTCTCATTTCAATTTCCCTGTCATCACCAGCTCTCACGATGTAAAAATTTTAGTGTAAGCTCGTTTGAAAATCAGGACTTGGCTAACGAGTGTAGGTGGTTGCTAGTGGCAATGTGGTCAAATTCATATTGTTACAAGAATGATTTTACATCCATAAAGTATGGAAAAATAAAATTCACACATAAATTTATCATTTCTAAACAACTGCCACCATTTGGGAATATTTTCTTTCAAACATTCCTCCAATAATTTAAGGTATATATATATATCTCCACATATATAAAACCAGGGCACTTAATTTTTAGATGGATGAAAATTGAGTCTTAGAGGCTTTCATAAACACATATGGGAGTAGCTTTCCATCTCAAATGGAGTTGGCATTACCCATTCTCCAACCTTGCCTGGCTGAGTAAACCAAATAGAAAGAAAACTAGCTAAAGCTGAACCCTGCAGAACTCCTGGTAATTGAGAAAGAACATCTAGAAATGGAAGGTGACTGGAGTAGGCACATGTGATTGCTGTGTCTTCATCATAAGATTTGAAATTTTCTCACCTTGAACATCTCAGAATAATCCATGCAAGGGTCTTTCCTGAGGCTTCCTTGTTCAGCTTTAATTTTGGCTCTGTGAGACAATTTAGTGTCTGAACTGTGGCTTTTAGTAAGATTCTGCTATTGAACTGAAACTGTCAATTGATACATTAGCATATTACCACGTTTCTTTTCTTTTTTTAAAAATTTATGCATCTGGTACAGGATCTTGCTACACAGCTCTGACTCAGCAATCCTCCTGTTTCAATCTCTCCAGCACTGGGATTACAGGAGTGTGCTGCCACACCTGGCTTCAGTGGGTGGCTCGGCAGGCCTGGGGCTGGACTGGCATGGCATATGATACCAGAGATAGAACCTGGATCATTGCACTTGCCATGCAGGTGCTTAGACTGCTGAGCTATCTCTCTGGCCCTACCATGTTTCTTGCAATGGGAATTTTAATGCATACAGAGTGAATGTTCCACACATATTTAATCATTACATTGTGGCTGGCCATGATTACTACCAATTTTCAACAATAAAAATAATACACTAATAGTTTATTTATTTATTTATTTATTTATTTTGCCTTTTTGAGACAGGGTCTCGCTATGCAGTTGAGGCTGGCCTTGAGCTCACTTTTGTAGCCCAGGCTGGTCTCGAACTCACACCAATCCTCCTGCCTCAGCCTCCCGAGTGCTGGGATTACAGGCGTGCGCCACCACGCCCGGCTGCTAATAGTATATTTAAACAACATGTAAACTACTTCCCACCTTTTAGATTATTTCCTGAAGAGTTGCTAATATTTTATTGTATACACTCTAAAAATAATTGAGAAGAGTAATACAGAATTACCAAATTTTTACTATTTTGTAATGAAATATTAGTCTCACTACATATTCATCAAAATTGATTATAACTTATGAATGGCTTTGCTAATTCAATTTAGGAGAAAAATTATGTCAAGGCTATTTCAGTTAAGGTTGATGAATGTTAGTGTTTTAGAATTTTTGGTTACTTGTATATTTTATTCTGATAATTTATATTCTTTTTCCATTTTTATACTATTGTGAATCTTTTCCCTGGCTTATAAGATACTATATATCTTTTTGGTTAGGATAATATTCTTTCTTGGAACTAAAATTATAAACATTTATCTTATTTCTTTTTTTTTTTTGTTTATGATTTTAAAATGTATAGTCATTCTAAACTTTTAAATTTTTTAAATATTTTCTTTCCTAAAAATCTTACTTATCCGGGCGTGGTGGCGCACGCCTGTAATCCCAGCACTCAGGAGGCTGAGGCAGGAGGATCGGCGTGAGTTCGAGACCAGCCTGGGCTACAAAAGTAAGCTCAAGGCCAGCCTGAACTGCATACTGAGACCCTATCTCAAAAAAGACAAAATAAAAATAAAAATAAAAATCTTACTTTGCTTAGAAAATTACTCTATGCCACTGCATATAAATGGTGATATAATGTTCTTCTTTTTAAACATTTAAGTCTCTGAGATTTAGTTGATTTTAGAATGTGAAAATTGTGAGGTTTTTTTTCCCTTGGATGAGTAGAAATCAATTTTATTTATAAAATAATTTATAATCTTCATACAGTTTTAGGTAAGAAATTTATCATATATCAAAATCATATGCTATTTCAATTCTTTGATTTTTTTACTCTTGTTTTGCTAGTTTCACTTGAATTTATTTATTTTTTTGCTCCATAAAACATTTTATATTCTGAGAAAGCAAAGTTCACTTCTTATTGTAGTTTTCGAAATCTTTGGCTATTCTATATAGTTGATTTTTATTTAGATAACTGGGGCCCAACTTAAGGAAAATGCTTTGCCTTTTCCAAATTCCTTTTTTATACAATAAATAAACATTTAAAATGTTCAACAACATAACCTGCTCCTTAATTAATATAGCCTACTATGTCTAACACTAAAATTGTGTGTATATATATATATATATATATGTATATATATATATATAATATTACTTGATAATTTATTTTTAGACACTTAATATTGATTCTAGGTGGAATAGTTCTTTTAGTTAGTGTTACTGAATTCAGTGCTATGTCATACAGGTATTGCTCTATGAAAATTAACTCAGTTTATTGGTTTGAGAGTATAACAACTCATCATCTACATTAAAAAAGAGATTTTTAAAATCTTCAGTAGTTTTCTTTCTTTTCTTTTGTTCTTGTTGTATTATTCTTTGATGAGAGGAAAATTGGTAGTTTTTGTTGTTTATATTTTGTTGTTACACATGATACTGTTTGTAAGCTGACGTTTTATTGTGAATAAATTATACGTTTTATTAAATGCTTCTTCAACATCAATTGAGACATATGTATTTGTTCTTTATCCAGTTGGTTAAATGTGTTTCTTGTGTGCAGCATATTGTTGGATCTTGTTACTTGAACTTTCTTCTAGGCTTTCTTTTGATTGGTGGATCAAGATCATGCACATTGATGGTTATAACTTGTATGTATTGACTTATTTTTTTCATGTTATTTTTCTGTTGCTGGTTTGCTTTCTTTCCCCTCTAACTGCTCGCCTTGCCTGGTGGATTCATTCTGTTGTGATTTATTTTCTTTGTTGGTCATTCATAGTTTCATTATTTTTCTAAGTGCCTCAATTTTTTAACGTGTATCTACTCTAGATTCACTAACCATGTTTTTCATTAAGACTACCATCTCTTTAGTTACTGAGGAATTATTTCTAACTTAATTTCTTCTAGACCCTCTTTCATCTGCTTTGTTACTTCCACTGTTGTCACTGAGGAAGGTTTCAGTTGTGACTTTCAAATTGTTCCACCTCATTGTCCCTAGGTTTAATTTTGGCAAACTGGGTGTATAGAGTTGCATCTTAATTTTGTGTGTTCTCATTTTTTTTAGTTTAATTTCTGCACTGATGCTTGTAAATTAGTATTGATAACCCTTAGGAAATGACTATGTTTCAGATGTCTTCTAGCTGTAGCTGGCTTTTGGTTTTTGAGTCTGTTGCAAGATCTTACATTTTCAACTTATTTGGGATGAAAAATTGCTGCCTAGTTTGGCCAGTCCCTGGTACTAGGCTATGATATTATTTTGATCCTCAGGCAACCTCAGTTTTGGCATATAAGGAAGAACAACTGATGAAGAACAACTATGTCACCTTAGCTAAAGTAGTAAGTCAATATTAATGATAACATCACACAGGGAGATAGCTCAGTGGTCTAAGTGCCTGCCTACCAGGCTCTAGAACCTGAGTTTATTCTCAGGACCACATGCCATGCCCACTCCAGAACCTTGGGTGTACCATGCCAGCCACCAAAACTGGGTGTGGTGTACATGCCTATAGTCCCAGTGGTGGGGAGGCTGAGACAGGAAGATTACTATGAGTCTGAGCTGCATAGCAAAGCCCTGTACCAAATAAATAATGAAACATTTTTTTAAAATAGCATCATATGCAAACTAGAAAGTGACAAATCATGGTAATTAGTAATTTGTAAATTCCACTTTAACCGTATGAACAGATTTGTAGTTATACAAAAACATCTAAGACAAATAAGAAAATTGTATATAAAAATATCCCCTCAATATGATAATTTTAGCCACAGGGGAGAAAATATAAAAAGGGGTTAGTATAGGGAGCCCTTCCTGGTCTTCCTCATGGGCCAGGAAGTTTATATTTGTAGTCCCACGGAAAAGGTATTGAAATATGAGTGAATTAGTTCCGACGTAACACTTCTGGCACAGCTATGACAAGAATAAAGGCATTAAGACATATTTGTAGTTATGGAGAGCCAAGGAGTCCTAAGCCCAGCACAGGGATGGCTATCTGGAACAAAGGCCTGGACCAGGGCCAAGCCTGGTTTTTATTAATTTGTGAAGAGAGGAGTGGCTTAAGCATGAATGACCGTGAGGAGAGCAGGAGGAACATGAGTGCAGTGAGCTGGGCTAGGCCTGAAATCACCTCTGCAATATGCAGGGAGAAGGGTATGTAGAAAGAACGATCTGCACGACATGACTGAGATAGTATCTAATGTTTTGGGGTCCATGTTTCAGCTCTGATGCATCATCTTTTAAGCTGCAGGAAGTGTTAGCCTCGGTCTGCAGGCTCAATCCCAGATGACAGCAAGGGGCACTGGCTCTGCATCCCACCTCATCCCAGCTCACAGAAGGGTACAATGTGGTGGGGCTGAGGTTCATGGCAGCACTGCCTGCCATCTTCAAAGACTACCATGGGCACCTCCGTGAGACCAGTACATACTGCTGAAAGCCAAATGAAGGCATAAGGAAGAGTCCTGGCCAGCTTTGTACGTATGCATACATGGAAATAGGGTCAGGCTCAGCCAAAATGGAGACAATTGGTTAAAAGAAAAAAGAATGAAGAGAAATAGATTACAGGGGTTTCCAGTAGAGTCAGGCATGGCAAAGTGCAGTGGGGCTGTCTGCATGACGGAGATGCAAAGGATTCAGTCAAAGGTCTGCTACTCACTGTAGTGTCCCGTGCAAGTCCATATCAGGAGGCCAAGGGTCTGCAACAGGAGGCTGAAGGCTCTGTGATGGAGGTCAGGGGATGATGTCCAAGGTGAACGTGAAGACTGGAGCTCCTCTGATGAAACAGCGGCAGCCTCCATCTTCATTTGCCTCTCGTGGCATTCAGGCAGCTTGCGCATTGGTTGCTGTCACGTTCAGCAAATCCTGGCAACTCTTCAGTTAGCCCTCTCAGCTGCACCCGGAGCTAGGCCGATCCAATTTAGCTGGGCATTTCTTCCTCGGACTGACACAGTCAGTCAACTCACAAGGATGAAACAGGCATAGGGAAAGGAAAGGAGGATGAAGGCAGAAGAAAAGGAAATGAAAACCAAAAAAAAAGAACAAATTATATTATACCCACGTACCCACCCTCCAAGCTGATTGTAAACTGTACGCACTGCAAACCTGTACTAATAAAAATAGATTAAAAAACTGGCAAATCATTTTAAATTGTGTAATTTATTTAGTATATTCAAAATAATATTCCAAATCTAATCAACATAAAGTTGTAAAGAGATGTTGTATGATTTATGTTTCTATACTAAATATTTAAATTCTGTTGTATATATTACATTTTCAACATGTCTCAGTTTAGACAAGCCATGATTTCAAGTTCTCAGTATGCTACTTTTAGAAATGTGTTGGCCTATTTAAGAAAATTTCGGATAGAGATGAAAAAAATCTAGAAAGAGTAAGAAATGTTCCTTCACCATGATTGTAAGAGATTCCACCATTCAGAAGCCAGATTAAAAAAAAGAAGAGCATCCAATACAGAGACATCAATAGACGAATGCCACTATATTATGGTGTCCTGGGAATACAAGAATTCAGGCAGGGAATGATCAAGTGATAGGATAGAGATCGAAGATTCTTCCTTTCCTTTAGTGGCAGGATAATTATTGGTGACCTTTAAAATAGTGCTTTCTGAGGAGCAGGGTGGTTGGAACTAGATTAGAACAGGTTAACGGAGGAAGTAAAAGACTGGGATGTGTGGGTGGTGAATGTACATAGTATTCCAAGTTTATTATAAATAAGAAGCTGTCGTGAAGGAAAGAAGAAAAAGAAGAGAGCTTGGAAATATGAGGAGATTTAAAAACAGTGAATTTGGTTGGGGCTGGGGAGGTAGCTCAGTAGAATAAGCACTTGCCTGGCAAATGCAAGGAGCTGAGTTCAATCCCTGGTTCCACCAAAAAAAAAAGAATAAAAGCAGTGCATTTATCTAGTAGTAGAATAGAAAAATCAGGAAGAGAGGCTGGTGGCAAAATAGAAAGGAGGGACAATTAACAATGTGAAGTTTCTGAAAGGGTGGAGGAAATACGGGAAGTCTGGGACTTTGAGAGAAAAGAAAGCCAAAGAAGGGTTACATACAACGGCGTGGTAAACTGAGTGTCGGGAAGCTGAGGAAAGGCTCACCTGACGAGAAGGCAGCGGTTCTCTGCCACAAAGGAGACGAATCGATCGCAGTGGAGAGGAAGGGGGCCTGATACCCACAGAAGGTTCATTAGGGACCGTGCAGGGTACAGGAGAAGCCGGGGGGTCATGAACTTAGTGTGCAACTAAGTTGCACGCATTTTTCCATTGCGTGTTGTAGCTGGTGATTGTGAGAATATGGAAAAGTGATATTAATGTCAATAAAACCATTATTAACGTTAAAATTTAGTTTTCCTTCTTCTAACTCATTTATTATGCTCTCATTACATTGAAGAGGTTCAGTCTGCACATGATTTTCTCCAAAGACTGATCCATAGTCACATGACGAACAATGAATGTCTGTCTGTTTTTCTTATTTTTAAATATTTCATGTATTCTTATTGTCCTCAACTCAATGCATAGTTTTGCCCAGTAATGTTCACAATAGATACTTTTGTTTTGTTCAGGATTTTGATGGCATGGCCTCCAGCATTTTATTTTGAAGTGTGATGTTCTTTGATGATTTAATAATGTTCAGAAAGGTTTCAATTTCTACTTCTTTCCTAATTTTAAGAAAAACAAGAATTGATATTATCAGAATCTTTTTTAACATGTGCTATTATCTATCACATACTTGTTTTGTAGACTATTTAATAGATCTGTGGGTTCTGGGGATAAATCCCGGTTGATTTTTAACAAATCAAGGAAGTTCATTTGGGTTTTGAGTACGGTAAGAAAGGATTGGTTTTTATTTTTGATTGAATGCCAGAGCAATGCTAACTTTACAATATAAATTATGTAGCTGTCTACATAGTTCTGTACTTTGGAGAAATTTATGTAGCATCAGTGGTTCCTTAAACATTCCAAAAAAATGCATCTGGTTTCAGAGTGTGGAATTGTTGGGAGCCTTTGCAGCATTGTTTACAGTTGTGAGTTTGATTTTCACTTCTACAGTTAACTACAGCAACTTACATTTTAAAAGCTAAATCTAAATTTCACTGGATAGTTTAAGTTTTCATATTGAGTAATACAACGCATCATCTTGTAACTTTAAAACCTGTCTGCTGGCATGACTTCCAGATTCCTTCTGTTGTGGAAAATGGTAACCAGGACTCTCTGGTGCCATGAGAAACCCAGGCACTGGAAAAGGTGGACAAAACCGAGTCCTTTATTAGGCTAGTGGGCCCACAGGGGCTCATTCTCCAAAGTCGGAGCCTTTAGTGGTGGGGAAAGGGGGGGGGCCCTGTAACCTAGTTTAGGTTGTGTTGGATTAGAATCCAAGCAAAGTGAACTTTTACAGCAGCAGAAACGGTACAGTAGTCATGTTTTGGAGGTTAGGGCATTTGGGTAGTAAGAAAGCAGTCGTTAACTAGGTCAGCACAAGTGAACGTGAGCATTTTGTTCCCAAGAAAACAAGCAGAGCGTTTCCTGCTGCACTTGGGCGGGAGTCAGGAACTTTTAGAAACAGAGGCAGGGGCTTGAGGCTTTAGGTCTCCTGTGCATGGTTGCTTCCCTGCATCTTGTGCTCCTGTTCTTTTCTTCTTAAACTCCTAGCCCCCGTCAGCTTTGCTGCTTCCTCTGCGCTTTCTGAAGATGCATCTGAGCTGCTCCAGCTCCGTCCCATTTTTGGCAATTTTTCCGGAAAGTGTTGAGTTAGATGATTTATTGTCATTATTTTATGAAACAGTGAAACAAAATTTCAAACAAAATAATGACAGAATAGATGAGTTTGTATTGTCAATTTCTGCTAATCTTTTGAAAGGAGAGTTAAGGCTTACAATTTTATTTTTCACGCTGATATTTTTTCTTCTTATAACTTCTTTTTTGTTGTTTGTTTCTTTAAACGAATCTTATCTGGTAATCTGAACACCTAATTTGAAGAGAGTATCATCTAACACAGCAGCCATTACGGAATTTCTATTTAGTGAAATTTTGTATCGTTTTGAGAGCTGTTTTTTTCTATCACTATTTTGTATTCTTTAAAAACAACAAAAGAAAATGCTGAAGTTGTTACTCGGAGACAACAGGCTTACAAAGCAGAAAGGAACACACAGTAACACAAATTTCTTCTCAGTGAAATAAGAGAAATTAGTAGTATAATTTAAATGAAGTAGCATATATGTTAAAATATTTTGAAACAAAGGCATAGGTAATTTAGGGAATTGTTTGAAGTTCTTTGTATAGAGGAGATACATATATCTCCTTTATTTTGCTATTTGCATATATGCATTTTGATTTTTTTGTGTAAGAGAAACTATGAAACACCTAAGCTTCTGCTTTTTCCATCTGAGAAGTACCTATTTACTTGACTTGCCCATTTTTGGCTTAGGTCTTTATATATGGGGAAAATGATTTTTTGAATTCTTTGTATATTTTTGATATTAGCCCTTTGGCTGAGGAAGAGCTGGAAGTAAAAGTTCCCCACTCTGTAGGCTGTCTCAGAACTGTTGATCTCTTTTGCTGTGCAAAAGCTTTATACTATAAGATCGCAGTTATTGATTCTTTTTGATTGTTTCCATGTGATTGGGGTTTTGTTCATGAAGTCTTTGCCTACGCCAGTGTCCTCAAGACTTCTACGTGTTCTATCTTCCAGCAGATTTGGCATTTAGTTTAATATTTACATCTTTGATCTATTTTGATTTTAGTTAAGTGCCTGGTGAAAAATACATGTCTAGTTTTATTCTTTGGCATGTGGAAAGCCAATTTTTCCAGCACCACTTATTAAAAGTGATATCTTGGGTGAGGAAGTAGAAATGGCAAATGTATGCAATAAATGTCTCACATCAGAGATCATTCAAGAGATGTCAATGCAAACAGTGTTGAGATCTCATCTCACTCTTGAAAGAATGGCAATTATCAAGGAATTAACCAACAACAAACACTGGAGGGGCTGTGTGGGAGGAAGAACCGGGAGTTACAGACGGATGCTACCACCAGGGAAATCAGTGTGGAGATTCTTCGAAAAAACTAAAATCAACAGCTCCATTTGACCAAACTCTTCTCTTTCTTTTTTTTTTTCTCTTTCTTAATATTTTTTTCTAAAAGAATTAAAATGTCATACCACAGTGATTTTTTTATACATACAATGGAGTACTACTCAGCCATAAAGAAGGATAAGTTTGAAACATTTCTGGGTAAATAGATATGCCTTGAAGCCATCACCTTTTTTCCTTTTTTTTTTTGTTTTGTTTTGTTTTTTCAAGACAAGGTCCCACTGTGTAATTCAGGCTGGGCTTGAGCTCACTTTTGTAGCCCAGGCTGGTCTCGAACTCACACTGATCCTCCTGCCTCAGCCTCCCAAGTGCTGGGATTACAGGCATGCGCCACCACGCCCAGCTTGAAGCCATAATCTTAAGTGAAATAAATCAAACAAGCATGTGTAGCTACCACATTGTTTCTCTGGTGTGAGAAATCAAAAGTGTCAATAGGGATCAAAATGTATATCATTTTGATAATAAGTACAATAATAGATAATATTAGATATTATCAAATAGGAAGAAAATGGTCAAATATGCTCAGCCTATATTTTTCCATCTGTTATGTGTATTACATCAGTTCTTATCTTTCAGTACTGCTATTTTAGGCAAATATTTTATAAGTGAATGAATTTGATTTCCCATACCTAACCTAAGCAGATGGGAGTTACTACATATAGACCAGTGAATTTTTTGTTCTGATGAACAAGATTGGTCTTTTGAAGGCCTTCTTGATGCATATTATATGTTGGCTGTTTTTGCATGTATTTTCAAATTCCTGCTTACTCCTTTACTCTGGTTTTAGCAGACTGCTTCTTAGAGGCATCTGTCATATTTTTCTCCTTTACAAAAATCTCCTTTCCAGGTTTGGTGATATTTTGTGACATCTTTTTTTCCCCTCCCTACCCTCCACCACAGAGTTTTCCATTCAAAATTCAACTAGAGTAGCAGAAAGTTGTTCCCTGGCTCTATCTGTCCTCACCGTGATGTGAGTGCTCCTGGATGCTTAGCTGGTCATCCTCTCACCAAACCCAGTTCTACATTCATCCTTAGACTTGGGCAGGCACTTCTCATTCGCAGTGGTGACAGCCTGAGCCATTTTTATCTTCTACATCAGTTTTCCTGACACTGAGATTCCTAAGTGACTTGATGCTGGTCTTCTTACTGCTTTTCACTTATTCTATTCCTGATTCATCTTTTAATTTGCTTGAATTATATTTAGCGGGGTGCCACGCATCAACCCAGAGTCTTACTTTCTAACGTGTCATTCTCTAGGATTTGAGATATTGATACTTTGCATCAGATAGCAGTATTGTGACTGTTTCAGAATGAGTTCAGTGCTTCATTTGTTAGTTGCCACAGAATCTAACTCTGAACCAGATGCAATACTTAGAAGGGACAACAAATCTTTTGTTTTCTTTTTACCATAATTTTTGCTGCTTTTGGCAATATGACAGGCATTGGTTAGTAATTATTTAGTTCTACTGGACTTTTATTTAACTGGAATGTCATCTTGTTTAGATATGTAAACTGGAGTTTCATATTGATGTGAAATACTTGTCTTCTTTTGGCTCATAGATATTTTTGTCACAGGTAAAGATATTCTAGAAACTATAAGCAATTTTTTTAAATGGCTGTGTTCATAACGGTCATGTAGTCTGTATATCCTAGGCAAGGCATCTCACTGACAAATATCAATGTTGTTTGATTTGTTCCCTTCCTTTAAGGGACTAGTGGACCTGACCTCCACCTAAACAATTGATTAGCCTTATTTTATGCACCCTAAATTAATGTCATGAAGCTCCCTCATTTTTCTATACTGAAAAGCCAAGAGTGTATACTTAGCAAATTTATCAGACTGCTGCTGTACCATTTCACGTTAATCTTAATAATGATTGCATTTTATGCCAATGTTGTTATTTATAATGTGTAGCTAGTCGATATTATTCTAGTCTATTAAATCTGTCTTAAGTACTCCGTAATAAGAGAAGAAATACTAAGTAGCATTATGTTCCATTTCCTGCAGACTTTTGGATCTGAAAGACATGAAATTGCACCTCAGATTACACTAAAGCTTTTGATCTCTAAAACTCTGAAAGTTGGATTATTTATAGTCTTGTAAGTAGTTGCCTGTAGTTGTGATTTCCTTTGATGCTGTACTCATCGACTTTCCCTTGCTGGATCAAATGCCTGATATATGCAATTTCGGACCTAAGGCTTCAGTCCATGGTCATCTGGCTTCAAGTCAGAAACAAGGTAGGGGAGCGTGGCAGAGGACAGCTGCTCACCTTGTAGCAGCTGGAAGCAGAGAAGACGGGGAAAGCTAGAGAGAAAGAGGTACTTCAGAGCTCCCATCCCCCGCCCATCACTTCCAATTAGGCCCCAATTCCTAAAGGCCCAGGTATGCATCTATCATCTTAGTTACTTCTGTCCTTGCTGAGACAAAATACCCAACGTCATAAGTAAAAGGAGGGGAAGGGTTATTTAACCCATAGCTTGTAGACAATTCAGTCCTGTTATGGTTTGTGTCTAGTTCTCCCTCCAAAACAGTCATGGGGTAGACTTCTAGACTTTGTGATTAATTCATGCGTCAGTGCTGGGATTATGGGTATGAGCGCTGCTGGGATTATGGGTGAGCGCTACACACAGCCTGGGGCAGATTGCCTCAATATAACGTAAGGGAGCCAGACCTGCTCTCCGTTGCCATTGTTGCTGCTACCCCTCCCCTTTCCTCTTTGCCGCTGCTATGAATGGCTCCTCTGTGCCTCCCTGTGCCACTCTTGCCTTGGAGCCAGCTGAGTATGGACTGAAACCCCTACAAACTGTGAGCTAAAGAAACCTTTCCTTCCTTCATTTTGGGTGTCAGGTATTTGTCCTAGCAATGAGAGAAGAGTAACTGAGATAAGGCCATAATCAGCTTGCCTCAAGGCAGGGTGGTTTTGTAGAGGATAATAATTTATGGTTGGCAGAAGATAGAAAAATCAACAGTGTCTTTCTGCCCCTTTTATACTCTATCCAGGATAATGAAATTGTGTCAAAGCCAAGCTAAACCAGCAAGCACCTACTTTTAATCCCAGCATCCTTAATTCCAGCATTGCACTATTAATCAATCACACATTCTATATTCAGCCATCTCTCAAGGAACCCTATGACTGCATGATGTTTTGGGGGGACATCTAGATACAACCATAACACCTATCCATGCATTAAATGTTTGATGAGATCAGTAATCCCATGATTTGATTAAACACCTATCCATGCATTAAATGTTTGATGAGATCAGTAATCCCATGATTTGATTACCATCCAAAATTCCTACCTCCCACACATAAGGCATTAGAGATGGTCAAATTGACACAGGGAACCTCCAAATGATATAGGGAAAACTGATCTCTCAACCTGACCTGGGGTGAATTCGTGTTCTCTAAAACCAAAGAATGAATTTTAGGAACAAATGGAGGTAATGAGCAGAACGTACCTGTCCCAGAGAGGGTCAGGAGTGGAGCCCTGAGCGGGTGGTTCCTAGGAAGCTGTCTCGTCCAGGGACTTTTAGAGTGTAAAACCATGTGGTGAGATGGGTCTAAAGTGAAAAGTATAGGAACTTGCTTAGGCGGGCATGAGGCGGGACAAAACTTTGGTCAACCAATGAGATTATAAGCACCATTGCTCAGGTAAAATTTATAAAATCCAACACCAAATGAGGAAGCGAGTCATGTAATGAGTGGGCATGACTACCAAGACAGGGCCTCTTCTTGGTGGAGGTTGGGTCCGTGACTCATTTAGGCTTTCTTAAGGTGACTGATACAGTGGTTCTCAACCTTTCTAATGCCCTGACCCCGCAATACAGTTCCTCATGTGGTGACCCCAAACCAAAAAATAATTTTGGTGGCTACTTCAAAACTGTAATTTTGCCACAGTTATGATTCAGAATGGCTTTGGGTGACCCCTGTGTTTTGGTCGTTCAACCCCTGCTGGGGTTGCGACCCACAGGTTGAGAACCGCTGATTTAGAATATTAATCCATGAAGCACATTTCTAGGGAAGTATGTGGCTACATTTGTTTCCTGTTTGTCTTGAGGTCTAGCCCACAGCCGGGGTCTGTTTGCCTCTTCCAAATTGTAAAGTCACCTTGTCTTTTATATTGTCTCCTTGAGGGCCTAGCACTGTTTGGCTGCCTATAATACTTCAATCTAATTCAGCGGCCTATAACAAAACCATGACAGATGTTTAGTGTCCCAGGTGGTGCCCAGTGCATAGCCTATTACCACAGAGCCTTTCCTTTTTCTTTTCACTTGGAGAATCCATGGCAAAGTTGGAAGAAGGTGGGATGTGAGTGGCTCAGGCAGCTATCCCCGCCCCTCAGCTC
The DNA here is from genome assembly GCA_004027025.1 of Myocastor coypus. Lineage (NCBI taxonomy): Eukaryota > Metazoa > Chordata > Mammalia > Rodentia > Myocastoridae > Myocastor > Myocastor coypus. The sequence continues at coordinate 88,105 of PVJA010001702.1, read as the reverse complement.
TAGCACTTGCAGGAATGCCTAGTTCTCTAGTTTTTAAGCCTATGGAGCCTCATTTCCTTCATCTCCAAGTCAGGAGTAATCAAACATAGACTGCAAAAAAAGGCTGCAAGGTTATATGAATTTGAGTATATAAAATGATGATGTAGCAACATACTATGTTCTTAATAAAAATTATATCTGTTACTACATGTATACAGTTGGTCCCTTTTGGAGCTGCTCTGAGGCTCAGGAAGCTTCCTATAGTGTTTCTTGCAGTTTTCCACTTGAGTTCAACTTACTGAACCCTGGATCCTACACACTGACTCTCTCCCCTCTTCAAAATATTCATATTTTCTCACATCACTATTAGGACCATAATTCCTGCTATATTTAAATGGCAATGTATTAAATACTAATCAGTCATCATTTGAGTTCACTGGAATTGCTGGTAAACATGTTGTTGCAAGCATATTTGGAATTTCGTGTCATTGGAGTAAAGTTTAAGTTGGATAGAAGTATCTCATATCATACAATTGCTAGATACTTCGTAAATTTGAGATTATGAATCAGGGAATATACACTTTTATCTTTTCTACATTATACCTAAAGTAAATTTGGAACATCCAAGAAGCTCATTTGTGGAAAGAATAGCCTTTTAGGTGTTGGAAAGTTTAAAAATTCGGAAAACTGAATGAATTCTAGCTGTTGACACAAATTAAAAGCATGTGCAATGACTGATAACATGGAGTGTCCAAGTTCTAAAGCAAATGAAAGATATAAAAGCTTTTATTATTTGAACCCAATTAGAGAGAGAGAGAGAGAGAGAGAGAGAGAGAGAGAGAGTATAGCAATAACTGAAATTTCATTAGAAACAGCACACATCTAGGAAAGATGCTGTAGAATTGACCTGATACAATTTTGTGTATGCTTAGATTTCTAAATTTCTGTGTAAAAAAGTGTAACAGTTTTTAAAAATCCCATTCTATAGAGATTTATTAGAATATCAATGATTGTTGGAAAATACAAGTTCCATTTAGGTCTAAGGCATTTAATATTTGGAAAGACAGTGATGTTAAGCTGAAGTACTTATGTTATAGAGTAGTAGTATCAGTAAGCTTCTCTTCTGGAGGGTTAAGAACTTAAGTTTGAAGACCAAAAAATTAGAGAAAAAGAAGGGCTATAGAGATAGCCAATGTTTTGGCCCTAGCCCTTTAAGGCCAGTGAGAACTCTGGACATAAGAGGACCTGTGCTGTAACATCCTATAACTCAATGGAGTCCCAAATTTTCTGTTCAAGGAGATTATGGAGCCCCAGAGGAAAGGGATGATGGATGATGTGTAGTGTGCCTAAGGAGAGTCACTTAGAGAGAAAACATTCTCTCAGGCTTTCACAGAGAGCAAACTGGTCAAGCAGTGGCCATGATTCATCCAGACAGTTGACACTGATACCAGTTCTACAGAGCACTGTACATGGTTCCAAAGTAAATCCTGAGGGCATTTGACTGACCTTGTTAGATGTGAAAGTTACATGTTTTGTTATATAGGTTTTGCCTTAACTTGGACTTAACCACCAGCAGAAAAATTTAACCACAAAGCATAAAAAGTAAAGCCAGATTGGTACGCTGAGCTGTAAAAGGCTCAAGCAAACAGCTTCTGACATTTCCAGTTCTGCCAATAACCCACTACTATTATGGAATATTGGACTATACATACAGTTACTTTTCTTAGTTCAGTGAGAAGAAATATCTGTATCAATAGTGTTTAGAAAAGTTATCATATGTACATCTTGTATTCTGAACAACTACTATGAAGACAACAACATGCACTGTATCAATTATTGTGGCTGCCCTACTAATGTGATTTGAAACTGTCTCAACGTTATTTCTTATTAAAAGTAATAATAATAAAATAAAATTAATAAAGCCCAGTATGAAAAGATTTGAGATGTGGGAAGTCTTATTTTATATCTAAAGGTAACCTTAAATCAAGTCCATTTTGGCTCAGCCCATATTGCAGGAGGAGTAGGGAAACAGGGAGAAGTTGGCTATGGATAAATATTCAAGCTGGGATTGATGAGGCAGAGAGACATACTGCCAGCACTGATACACATCAAAAAGCAACCACTGAATTGTACTAACTGGGACTCCCTGCTGATGCTTCTGAACATGAACAATGAGAAAATAGGTTCTCTATTCACTCAATTAATTTGGACTCAGAGAGTCATAGATGACAGATAGAACCTTCAGACTCCTTTTAAAATGTTGAAGTCAGAGGCTTGGGGATGTTTCCAGAAAAATAAATGCATATTTGCTGCTTAGAATCCCTTCTTGTAAAGGAGATCCAGGTAGTCAGTTGTAATTTAGAAGAATATGCTGTTTTGCAAATTCTTTAGGAAAATGAGACTATAATTTTGTTCTTATTTTATCTATATATGGAAGAGTCCTACCGTATTGTCCACAAAAGAGAAACTCTTTAACATTTAGTTCCCAATTTAAGTTAGGTCTGAGTTGAACATAGCAGTAGTAATAGTATAGGCATGCTTGGATTCTCTTGCAGAAGTACCCAGTACTTTTGTATTTTGACTTTTATATACCTTGGAAACTAACATTAATATGATATTTTGAAAGAAAACATTTTGAAGATAAAACATGAGGTTAGAGAAGAGAACTTCCAGTAGACTTGTCTGTGAACACTGCCTAAAGTTCCATCTCAACATTTACTGAAATATATAAACCCTGCTTCTATAGTTTAGGTCTAAAATTCTCCTTCAAATCCCCGTATGTTTAAAAGTGGAGCTTTTGGAAGGTGCTTGCCTCCCTGGGGCACTTTCTTTAGCAGTGGGTTAGTCCACTGGAGGGTTTATAAATGAATGTGCTGTTTCCGGTGGGTCTTTTGTGGGGAGTGACCCAGCAGGTGCATCCTTGGGTCTGTTCTTCTCACCCCTCTGCTGCCTGGACACGGAGGCAGCCTGGACACAGGTGTTAGGTGTTTTATCCCAGTGACAGTGTAGTGACACATATACCCACACTCAAAGAATTGAGTTGAAACCTATCTTTTGAATAAATACAAAGCATCTTTACATCTTTTGGTTTCTTTAGAAACGTAATTGGCAATATTGGTGAGATTGGAAGAAAAGAGGCATTCTTAAATTTTTAGTGGTAGTTATATTAGAACATTTCTAAGACTCATCAGGACACAATTCAATGCCTTAAACATCTTGCTATCCTTTGCCCATTAATATATCTTGTAGAAATCTGCTCTAGGAAAGTAATCATTGATTGCAGAAAGATATATTATAAATATACTCAAGCAGAGCTATTTATAAAACTGAAAAATTAGAAACAACACCAATCAAGGGCTACTGAAATTAGACATAATTTCTTCTTTGAGTAAGATCATTTCTTTTTTTTTTTTGTAGAAATGAGATGAAAAGTATAGGAAGCCAAGAGACATGAAATTTTACCCTCTGTAGGACAAAGTATTTTATTGCTGTTACTTCTGCCCTTGATCTGAAAGAATGTTGATACTTGCCTGGGTAGGCCCAGGCCCTAAAAGGGCTCACCTAGTGACAGAGTTGACCTTTGCAAAGTTTAATGTGGCATAGTTGGTTCCCTGGAGGCTTCTGTATGGCCTCAACAAAGACTAAATGAAGAATGACCTGATCCCCTTTTATTAAATATGGCCATTATTTTTTCTGGGTCAGCAGTAACCGAGAAGTCTCTTAACTCCTTCGGTCCATATTTCCCATGTTTTCTCTTCTTTTATACAAAAGATTAAAGGTAAGAAGTCAAATGTACTACCAAACTTTTTGTAGACATTCTCTTACTCTATGGCATCTATATAGTTCATCTAGGAATAGTTAATATGATTCATGATATATTGCATTTAAGAATAATAAATGCATTCTCAGTTTGTTCATTCCATAGCTTTCTCACAGAGAAAGAGAATTAGATAGCTGGTAGCAGAGAGAATTATCATGAACTATCTCATAATAAAACTCAACAATAACTAAATAGCTAGTTATGTTGCAGCTATATTATGGGATATTTTATACCCATTCAAATCAGACAGAAGAAATGTTTTATATAAGAAAATGCTTACATGTTAAAAAAGATTGGAAACCAATATAGACAATGTTATCCTCAGCTTATTCAGAAGAAATTTGAAAAGAAAAAGAAAAATAACTGGATATATCTATGCTATAATATGAACCCTCTGATAAAAGATGATATGAATGGTAGTTTTTATCTTCTTCTTAGTGTTTTTTACAGTTTTAAAAATTTCCATCAACATTATATATCTTTTGCATTCAGAGAAAAGATATTATGAAAAAAATTCTATTTGTCCTTTTTAAGTACTGATGTTGTATCATATATGATGTTAATGCCTAGGACAGAGAAGCCAAGATAATGCTTATTTATTTATTTTTCCTCTCATGGCTTATTTATGACAAGGAGAGGGCACAGAAGATAAAAGCAAACTAATAAATAAATTAAATATGTAGCCTGTCAAATTAAATATATAGTATGGGCTGTGGGGAAGAAGACCAGAGCAGGAGCCTAGGAGTTCTGGAGACTCAAAGAGGGAGGAAAGTGCTAAAGAAGTGTAGGAAGAAATTTTAACTGAGTTCATATGAATTTCAAATCTTTGCTAGTGGCCGCAGGTGACTAAAGCAAGAAATTATTATTAGACACAGAGTGACTTGGGTATCATGAAGCAGTCACAGAAAAGACAGCACCTCTGGTGCCATGGGACACAACTTGGATTCATACCTAGGGCAGAAGCAGTTCTTTTTTTTAAATTTCATTTATTATTTTTTCTTGTTTCAGATCTTTTGTTTGTTTATTTATTTTTATGGCCGGCTCAGCCTGCCGGTCTGGCGAAGCATGTGGTGCCGGGGATCGAACCGCGGTCCCTGAAGCCGCCTAAGCTTTCTTCAGGAGGCGCTTTAGACCACTGAGCCATCCTGCTGGGCCCAGAAGCAGTTCTGGCACGGGTGGCTGCTCTACAATAGACTGAGACAGCACAGGTGGACCTAGATACAGAATTGTTCTGCTTCCGATCTTCGCAGAAGCGTAAATGACAAAAGCTGAAATTGCACCTGAACATGTATCCCTTGTTAAGAGTTGTACATGTATGAATGTGTATGTACCTGTGTGTGCAAAGAGAACCAGAATGCTGCGCACTCAGAACGCATGTTCTTTCTGGTTCTGTGTGACCTCTCTCCCCTTCCTTGGCTTTATTTCACCAGGAATCCAGGAACACATGATGCCAAAGCAGATGCCCAAATCTCAGTGTAAGACTGTCAACCTGAAAGGGAGAGTACCATTGTTCCCTGCTCAGCCAACTGGCGTCAAACGCAAAATTGCTTAGAACCCAGCCAGTGTCTCTTGTGCCCTTGATAGAGACTTCTGTACAGCACATTATGATTTACATAGAAGTGTTTCTGAATTCCCAAAATAATTGGGGCACATTTACATTCCAACAAAAGCACAAAGTGTATTTCTAGTCTAAATATCAATTATTTTGTCCCATTGTACTAGAAATTGACCAGAGAAGAACATTTTATTTGAAGACTTTTGATAAGTAGTTTAGAATTGTCTGTCTCTTCTATAACTGCTATGAGCCATTTTAAAACTATATTTAAGACCCTGCTGGGGCCCGGCAGGATGGCTCAGTGGTCTAAAGCGCCTGCTTAGGAAAGTTTAGGTGGCTGCAGGGACCGCGGTTCAATCTCCGGCACCATATGCTGCGCCAGCCCTGACCTCAGGGCAGGCTGAGCCAGCCATAAAAATAAATAAACAAACAAAAGTTGTGAATAAGAAAAACAAACAACAACAACAACAAAAAAGACCCTGCGTACTTGCTTTTTTTTTTTTTTTTGGCCAGATAGAGCATGCCTGGAATATGAAGGACACTTGATAAGTGATGACTGCATAGACAGTGATGATGAGGTTGATGTCCTCGATGGTGACGAGAGGGACATGGACAAGTCAGTTCTTGCTAACATATGACAGTACTAAGCAATATTTTGACTTCCCTAAAGGCATTTGCACTTTAGGAAAGAGTTGCAAAGAGAAGATATGCGGAACCCAAAGAAATAAATGTCAGATGGTGAAAGTTAAGGTCCTGTTATTTTCAGATGAATGCTGAGTTGGTCCTGAAACCCGCAAACATGCCACGTCATCATGCAGGCACTCTGAGTGTTTATAAAGCCAGCACTGATTATATTAACTTAGTGTCAAGCACTCAGGAAGTCAGTCTTGTTCTTCATCTTCAGGGCATAGATGTCTGTGTTATGGTTTGTGTCTAGTTTAGTTGTCCCCCGAAAGGCTCATGCAGTCATGGGCTGGGGACTTCTAGAATTGGAGACTAACTGATGGTCCACTGGGATTATGGGTCTTAGTACTGCTAGAATTATGGGTGTGAGTGCCTTTCCCAGCCTGGGCCAGTTAGCCTGAATGTAACATAAGTGAGGCAGAGACACAGACCCACTGTCTGTTACTGTTGTTGGCCTGTTGCTGTTGTTACTGTTCCACTGCCATGAGCTGCGGCTCTCTGCCCTCTGCCACTCTGCCTTGGAGCTGGCCGAGTATGGATTGAAGCCTCCAGTAACTGTGAGCTAAATAAGCCTTTCCTTCCTTCATTTTGGGTGTCGGGTATTTGTCCCAGAAATAAGAGAAGGAGAACTGAGACAGTCTGCAAAACTACCCTCCCCCACTCTCCCAAGTTAGGACGATTCCCCCTTTTCTGGGGAGAGTAGCACAGGAAGCTAAGTCTCCTCTGTCAGTCCAGGCTTGTCCTCCGTTCCATCTATCACCCAGGAAATGGAGGATAGGGCCATAGATAATGACATCTGGTTCCCTTCCAGGGACATCAGGACTACTGAACTGAAACCCCTGGACTGGATATTCACATGGCCTTTAAGACATACTAAATATGAAAGGGACATGGATTTGGCACCAATGCATGTTAATTATCTGTGGCCCTTTGGCTTTCTGCACGGTGTCAGGAGTTTTGAGGTCCTCAAAGTATATTCTCCTGAACATAAAAAGAAAAATATAGCAGGTGGAATAATAGCATTTGTCAGTTTCATTTACACCTCGTTTAGCTTGGCTGAATTAATGAGCACCTATTAGACAGACTTGCAAGGCTCCCTTTGCACATTCTTAAAGAATATCATACAATTAAATATCTCTGTGGAGGAATCATAAATAGCAGAGGCAGAAAAAAAAATCTCTCCCTCAAGTTGACTTTTTCTAAAGAACAGCTACTTTTCACTGGCTGAGGACAGATCTTGCTATGAGGCAAAAAGTGGGCATTAATGGGATACCTCTTATGTGTACGTAGACTCCTGCCCTCAGAGACCTGTGTATGCTCTCCTGTCGCTCAGGAAGCTAACAACATTGGTGAGTCTCCCAGGGCACCTCCTACTTGCTGTCTCTGGGTGTAGCTTTTGGGTTCCATCTTATTCTTCCTTTGGATTGCAGCGTGGAGTCAACAAACCCCGCATTTCACAGCTCCGTACACCCTGCAGCACTTGCTTCATTGTTCCCTACGTTGCAAAGTATCCAGTAAACAGGTTTAAACTATGAAGTACCGAAAAGAAAGGAAAGGGAAGAGCGTACTGTTCAGGCCCCATCCCCGGGGCACACTCAGATGGCAACTGAGACTGGGCGTGGCAGTGCGTGCCTCTAATCCCAGTGCTTGGGGAGCTGAAAACAGGAGAGTCACTAGGAGTCCGATCTGCATAGTGAGACC